>CM050510.1:1130000-1270000 GCA_027563665.1 Antrozous pallidus
GAGGCCTTGACCGCTGTCTGCGGGGCTGAGCTGAAGCCGGAAGTCCCCGGGTGTCCATGACGACAAGGCACACGGTCTGGGCCAGCGGTCTGCAAACCCGTGAGTCCGCAGAGCCAAACGTCCACAGTTCAACGCCCGACATTTCTCTCTCGAGCCACATTTTTTCCAAACGTCAACCTCTTCCAACGCCACTTCTTCAACACAGACTCGCCCGGGCCGTGGTGTTTTGTGGAAGAGCCGCACTCAAGGGGCCAGAGAGCCGCCTGTGGCTCGGGAGCCGCAGTTTGCCCACCGTGGGTCTAGGGGATCATCGCCCAGTGGTTAGCCTCCTCCGCCCACGACGGCCTCTTGACGCTCCCCGCCCGCTCACGGGGCAGCGTGGGGACGGATGCCACAGCCCGGCCGGCCTGGCCCCGGGGCTGAGCATCGACCTATGACCCAGGAGGTCCGGGTTCGAGTCGCGGTCGGGGCGTGTGCCCGGGTGCGGGCTCCGTCCCCAGCGTGGGGCGTGCAGGCGGCAGCCGATGCACGATTCTCCCTCGTCCGGGATGTTTCTGTCTCCCCCTCTCCCTCTCTGAAGTCAATGAGCTGTTTTTTTAAAAGAAGGAAGGAAGGAGTGGCCGAATCGGGGAGAAGGGGTTTGTGGGGAAGGAGCGTGACGGGCCGGCGGGGGGGAAACGGTCTGCCGTTTGGCTGGAAACCCCACAACAGCACTCCCCCCTCGCCGAGCCCGGCGCCCCAGCCGTCCGCAAACACTCGTTTTAACCGCCGCCCCCCGCGTGGTATTAGAGCGATTAGCTTGGTTTCGGGCCAAATACAATTTGGCCCCTTCTTCTCGACCAAATTGGTTTTGGCCCGTTATGTCTCCTCGAGGTTTCCCGTCCGAGGGGGGCGGTAATCGCTCATCGCTCCTGGGGCCATGCGGGATACACGTCCGAGAGCTTAATCTGGTCTGCCCCCCCCCCCCCCACTGCCCCCGTCCCCCGCGACTGCCCTCTCCTGGGCTGGCCGGCTCCGTCCTGCTGAGCGGGGAGCGGGAGCGGGGCAGGCAGAGCCGCCGAACCCCGACACCCCCAGGCGGCGGTCACGGGTGACTGCAGGAGGCCGGGAGCTGGGAAAGCCGGGAGCTGGGGAGGCCGGGGAACTGGAGAGGCCAGGAGCTGGAGAGACCAGGGAGGTGGGGAGACCGGGGAGGTTGTGGGGCCAGGAGGTGGGGAGACGGGGGAGACGGGGGAGACGGGGGAGGTGGGGAGACTGGGGAGGTGGGGGTCCGGGAGGTCGGGGGTCCGGGAGGTCGGGGGTCCGGGAAGTGGGGAGGCCGGGAGCTGGGGGCTGGCAGACGCAGTGAAGGGCACGGGGGCAGGGACGCTGAGCCGGTTCCTGGGCAGGGGCAGTGAGCACTCACCGGCCCCTCGGCAGACACGGCGCCGAGGGAAGCGCCTCTTCGCCCCGGGAACACCTGCTCCAGGGGTGTCGCCTGCGAGGGGGCGAGCGGTTCCCCGGAGACACGCAGACCCCGAGCGCGGGCGGTGACGAGCCACCCACTCCCGGTGTCTCTGTGAGAGGAGCTGCTGGCGGTCACAACGCCGTCCACACCCATCAGCCACTCGACGGGGAACGGTGGGAAACGGCTTCGTACGCAAAACAGGCAGGAAAGTCGGGTGTTTTTAAGACATTTTTATTGATTTTTAGTTTGAGAGAGGACGGCAGAGGGAGAGAGAAGCATCAGCGATGAATCACTGACGGGCTGCCTCCCGCACGCCCCCACGGGGACCGGGCCTGCACCCCGGGCCGGGGCCGACGGGAACCGAACCCTGGCTCCCGGTTCCCAGGTGCACACCGAGCCGCCCAGCGCGACCGGATTCCGTGGTCAGGAGGGGCCCGGCTGGCTTCTCTCGGGCCCACGCGGGGACGGGGGGGGACGGCTGGTGTTGGGAGGAGCCCGTGCCTCTCTGTGCCCGGAGCCTGCGTCCGGCCATGGGGTCCCCCAGGAGCGTCCGGTCCCCGCCCCTGAGCTGCTCAGAGCGGCCCTCCAGGTAACGGTGCTTGGAGGGCCCAGGAGGGAGCAGGGGGTCCCCCTCGGCATGCAGGCTAGAGGGCCCACAGGTTTTGGGGACCCTGTTGTGTTCATGTCCCACCAAAATGAGCTCACATCCAGGGCTTAGCGATGCAAATAACTCTCTCTCTCTCTCTCTCTCTCTCTCTCTGTCTCTCCCCTGCCTCCTCTCTCTCTCTCTCCCTCCTCTTTCCCTCTCTCTTCCTCCTCTCTCTCTCTCTCTCTCTCTCTCTCTCTCTCTCTCTCTCTCTCTCTCTCTCCCTCCTCTCTCCTTCTCTCTCTCCCTTTCCCTCTCCTTCCTCTCTCTCTCCCCTCTGCTTCTGTCTCTCCCTCCTCTCTCCCTCTCTCCCCCTCCTCTCTTCCTCTCTCTCTCTCCCTCTCTCCCCCCCCTCCTCTCTCTCTCTCCCTCTCCCCCTCCCTCTCTGGCTCAGATGAGAGAAAAGCGTTTACAGCTGTTTTCACACCGATGGTTCCAGAGCCACACGCAGACTGCACGTTGCCCCTGGAGCATGTCCACACACCTGCATGCACACGCGTGTGCACACGTGCATACAGGGACGCTCACCGAGCACACGTGCAGCAACAGGCTCACGGCACCGCAAGCACACCTGATGGCCAGGACGCACACGGCGCCGTGCACACGCACGGGCAACACGCAGGCGGACGAGCGTGCTGCAGACGCGGCGCTGCCGGGCGCCGGGCCAGGCGTGCGCTCCCGCCGAGGGGAGCAGGCGGCCGCGCACGCAGGCATGTGCCGGCGCCGCAGACACAGGCGTGCTCCCCGCGCGTCCCGGGCGGTGAACAGCCGGGCACGAGGGTGTTAGCAGAGCCGCCGGCGGCTCGGCGGCGACAGTGATTTCCGCGTCGTCGGAGCCGAGCCAACGGCCCCCCAGCGGCCCTTTCCCGGAGTCTGTCCTCGCGGGCGCCCGGGGGGCGGGGGCCGGGGGCCTGGGGGGGGGTCGAGGGCCGGGAGTGTCTACAGCCTTCCGAGAGGGCAGCGGCCGGCTGCGGGCGGGGCCGGGGGCCGGGGGCCGGGGAGGCTGAGGCTCGGGGCCACGGGCGGACCCGCTGGAGGAGGAGGGGGTGCCGTCGGAACCCGGGGAGCCGGCGCAGGGCCCTGGAGACCACCCACACGGCGACCTCGGCCTCCGCAGCTCAGGGCGGCCTCCCTGCCTCCCGGAGGGTCCTCCACCCCCACCCCTCCTGGGGTCGGAGGTCACTCCTTTTGTGGGTGCTCCTTCTCCCCCGCAGGGTGTCTCCCGCTGGTTCTCAGAGAGAGGGGGAGGGAGAGGGGTGACAGAGAGACAGCGATGGGAGAGAGACACATGGATGGGGGTGCCTCCTGCCACCGTTCTCCCCGGCCGCCCCTAACTCAGCCGCACCCTGACCTCCACGCACCGGCCCCCACAGAGGCCCGAGGGGTCCCGGCCGGGTCCCCGCCCCAGACACGCGTGGCCACGCCCCGGGACCCGTGAAGAGCTTTACATGCAGCCGGCCCGCGGACGGAAGGGCTCCGGGTTCGGCTCCGGTCGGGGCGTGTGCCTCGTTACACGCTCCCTGGCCCTGGTGGGGCGCGTGCGTCTCTCTCACGTTGTTTACGTCTCTCCCCGCCCCCCCCCCCCTCTCTCTAAAGGTCAACGGGAAACGTCCCCGTGAGGATGAGGGAGGAGCCGGCAGAAAGAAAGCGCTGTCCACGGCAAACGAGTCCCGTCCCCGGCCGTTCCCGGTCCTGCTCCCGAGGGTCTCGTGCTCCCGCCTGGCACCCACGGGGCTTCCGCCAGCGTCTCCCGGAGTGCGGGGCTCTGGGGGGCGAGGTTGTAGTTCGTCCCGTCCGAAAAGGGAGCGCGGACTCCGAGAGCCTGGTGGGGCTGCGGGCTGGCCCTGCCCCTCTGTCCCCCTGCAGGCGGCCGTGTGGCCCCGAGCCTGCGCCTGTCACCCCGCCAGCTCCAGCTCTGCAGCCCCGCCTCCCAGCTTCCCCTGCAGGAGCCCGAGCTGGCCTGTGCACGGGTACGACAGTGCTCACACACGCACAAGTGTGTACAGCACACACACGCACACAGTTGTGCACAGAACGCACATGCATAAGCGCGCAAACCATACACGTGCTCACACAGACGCATGTACGTGTGCACACAACACACATGCACAGAGACACACACGTAAGTGCACAGAATACACATGCATAGCACACACGTGCTCACACACACACACGCATAAGCACGCAGGCACACGCACTGCCACTCTGCCCCCCTGAAGGTCATGGCTTTGCCCTTCACGAGGCCGGGCGGGCACAGGCGTGTCTGCAGCTGGTGCTCGGCCACCGGCCGGGCCGGGCCCGTCCCACGGTAACCAGGTCCCGACCTTCACGCCCCCCCCCCCCCACAGGCCGGGCTCCAGCTGGCGGCCGCTGTCTTGGGGGTGGAATCTGGGGCTGCGGTGGGGTGCCAGGTGGTGCGGCATGAACGGGCTGTGAGCGAGGGGTCAGCCAGGGGCTCCCTCTGCGGGGAGAAAGGGTCAGAGATGCCAGCCGCTCGTGGCCTCTGCCACTATTTCTGGCTGCTCCTGAGCAAGGTGCCAGCCCCCCCGCCCCACAGACACTGTCCCCCTGTCCCACAGGCTCTGTCCCCGCTTGTCCCCCCGTCCCACAGACACTGCCCCCCCTGCCCCACAGGCTCTGTCCCCGCTGTCCTCCCCGCCCCACAGACACTGTCCCCTGTCCCACAGGCTCTGTCCCCACTTGTCCCCCCCGCCCCACAGACACTACCCCCCTGTCCCACAGGCTCTGTCCCCGCTTGTCCCCCCCGCCCCACAGACACTGTCCCCGCTTGTCCTCCCCGCCCCACAGACACTGTCCTCCTGTCCCACAGGCTCTGTCCCCGCTTGTCCCCCCGTCCCACAGACACCACACCCCCATCCCACAGGCTCTGTCCCCGCTTGTCCCCCCGTCCCACAGACACCACCCCCCCCGTCCCACAGGCTCTGTCCCCGCTTGTCCCCCCCCGTCCCACAGACACTACCCCCCCCCGTCCCACAGGCTCTGTTCCCCCGTCCCTCCCTGTCCCACAAGCTCTGTCCCCCTGACCCACAGACACTGTCCCCCCTGCCCCATAGACAGTAACACTGTCCGTGTCTCTGTGACACTGTCCATGTCTCTGTAACACTGTCCGTGTCTCTGTGACACTGTCTGTGTCTCTGTAACACTGTCCGTACCACAATAACACCGTCCATGTCTCTGTAACACTGACCGTGTCTCTGTAACACTGTGTCTCTGTAACACTGTCCGTGTCTCTGTAACACTGTCCGTGTCTCTGTGACACTGTACATACCACAGTAACATTGTCCGTGTCTCTGTAACACTCTCTGTAACACTCTCCGTGTCTCTGTAACACTGTCCATGTCTCTGTAACACTGTGTCTCTGTAACACTCTCCGTGTCTTTGTAACACTGTCTGTGTCTCTGTAACACTGTCCGTGTCTCTGTGACACTGTACATACCACAGTAATACTGTCCGTGTCTCTGTAACACTGTGTCTCTGTGACACTGTCCGTGTCTCTGTAACACTCTCCGTGTCTCTGTAACACTGTACATACCAGAGTAACACTGTCCGTGTCTGTGTAACACTCTCCGTGTCTCTGTAACACTGTCTGTGTCTCTGTAACACTGTCTGTGTCTCTGTAACACTGTCCGTGTCTCTGTGACACTGTACATACCACAGTAATACTGTCCGTGTCTCTGTAACACTGTGTCTCTGTGACACTGTCCGTGTCTCTGTAACACTCTCCGTGTCTCTAACACTGTACATACCAGAGTAACACAGTCCGTGTCTGTGTAACACTCTCCGTGTCTCTGTAACACTGTCTGTGTCTCTGTAACACTGTGTCTCTGTAACACTGTCCGTGTCTCTGTGACACTGTACATACCACAGTAATACTGTCCGTGTCTCTGTAACACTGTGTCTCTGTGACACTGTCCGTGTCTCTGTAACTCTCTCCGTGTCTCTGTAACACTGTACATACCAGAGTAACACTGTCCATGTCTGTGTAACACTGTCCGTGTCTCTGTAACACTGTCCGTGTCTCTGTAACACTGTCCGTACCACGGTAACACTGTCTGTGTCTCTGTAACATCGCACATATCACATGCAACATTGTTTCCACTCGCCGTCCCGTCAGCTCGCCTCCCGGCCGGACAGCAGCCCCGTCCAGCAGCTCTGAGCTCTCAGTGCCTGGCTCCCGGTCCCTCTGCTTCCATTTTGGCTGTGTCCTCACTCTAAAGCCCCCCATCCTCTGCCCTGCCTGCCCCGGCTCCCAGAGCCTCCCGAGGCCACGCCCTGAACAACTGACTGGGGTGTGTCTCCTGCCCTGGACCAGCCTGCGGCCCCCACGCCTCCGCCTCCGCCCGTTCCTCCTCCGCCGGCTGCTGCCTCCGGGTAGTCAGCCAGTTAAACAAGGGGCGATTTGCACGGCAATAAAAAGGTAATTAAATCACCGGCACATGAAGAGCCCATTATCAGGTTCCCTGGGAACGCCCTCCCCCAGGAGGAGGGTGGGGGCGCAGTCATTAACAGGGCGTTTGCTGTGCGTGCCCGCGCCGGGCACGGTGTTAATGGCCGGGCCAGGCCCCGCCGCCCCTCCGCACCGGCTCCCCCCGCACCCGCCGTCGCTGCGAGGCCTGCGGCCGGCGGCCTCCAGCAGAGCGCCCGATGTCCGTCCGCCCCGAGGTGCCTGCCTCAGAAGGAACGTGTGCGTGCGCGTGCGCGTGCGCGTGTGCGCACGGCCGGAAAACCAACACGCCGTCCAGCGCCTGCTCCGCCGGAGATTAAATTAGGGCTCTCCCGGCGGCCATTTCCCCACGGAGATTCACTGGCCGCGAACGGCCGCTCAGAGCTCGGGGCCGGCCACACTGGCTCACGGCGGGGCACTTCCAGAAGAGCAGGCAGGGTGTCCACGCGCCCCTCCCTGACCCCACCCGGCCTGACCCCACCTGACCCCACTGAGCCTGACCCCACCCGGCCTGACCCCACCTGACCCCACTGAGCCTGGCCCCATCCGGCCTGACCCCACCTGACCCCACCCGGCCTGACCCCACCCGGCCTGACCCCACCTGACCCCACTGAGCCTGACCCCACCCGGCCTGACCCCACCCGGCCTGACCCCACCCGGCCTGACCCCACCCGGCCTGACCCCACCTGGCCTGGCCCCACCTGGCCTGACCCCACCTGGCCTGACCCCACCCGGCCTGACCCCACCCGGCCTGACCCCACCCGGCCTGACCCCACCTGACCCCATCCGGCCTGACCCCATCCGGCCTGACCCCATCCGGCCTGACCCCACCCGGCCTGACCCCACTCGGGGGACAATCGGAGACAGTGTCCTGGGCCCAGACCACGTGGTCCCACAATCTCTCCACGCCCAGCAGGAGGCGCCCCTCCACCCTCCACAGACAGTTCTCCCAATACATGTACCGCCCCCGCATCCCCCTGGGCATCTGCTTCTTCTGTGCACGTGTGTGTATGTGTGTGCATGTGCATGCGTGTGTGTGAGCGTGTGCGTGTGCGTGCTCTGCCTGGGATCCAAACCAGCAGCCTCCTGAGCACAGGATGATTGACGTTCGACCCACTGAGCCACACTGGCTGGAGCGGCATCTGCTGCTTCTTTTTCCGAGAGGGGGAGGGGGAGGGGGAGGGGGAGGGGGAGGGGAGGGGGAGGGGGAGGGGGAGGGGGAGGGGGAGGGGGGAGGGGGGAGGGGGAGGGGGAGGGGGAGGGGGAGGGGAGGGGGGAGAGGGAGGGGGGGGAGGGGGAGGGGGAGAGGGAGGGGGAGACCCATGAGAGAGAATCACTGACTGTCTGCCTCCTCCACGCCCCACACCGGGGATGGAGCCCATAACCTGGGCCTGTGCCCCGACTGGGAATCGAACCCTGACCCCTCGGTTCATAGTCGCTGCTCCACCCCTGAGCTCCGCCGGCCCAGCCAGCACCGGCTTCTTAACGGGGACAGACAAACACAGGAGGCGGCGCTGACGGACGAGCGGGCGTCCACACCAGGTGCTGCCCTCGCTCAGGTGCCGGCACCGCGCTGGTGCTGTGCTCACACATCCTCGCCTGGCACGTCCGCTCCCAGCGGCACCCCGTTCTCACAGCCGGGCTGGCTGTGCTGGTGCCCGGTCCCCTCAGTCAGGACCTCCTGTGAGCACGTCCCGGGGGACCAAGCTGCCCCCTCCCCCCAGCATGCGGCATCAAGAACTGGCTGATTCCAAGGGGAAGGGCCTCTTACCCCGCCTTTTCCTACTGCCTTCCTCACTTCCTGTCCTCTTTGCCCCAAAATGCTGCTCATGGGTCCCCACTCCTCCCGCCAGGCCTCACGCGTGTCCACCAGCCCCTGCCCAGCAGCGGCCTCTCTGCCCGGCGTGTCTGCAGCGGGCGGTGCACAGAGGGGGGGCAGCCCCGGCCCCGGGGAGATTGCGCCACCTCTGCCCACGGCCGTGGGGTGCCCGAGTCCCCTTCTCCCCGGAGAACTCTGCAGGGGCCGCAGCTCACTGCGCAACCTCCCTATTTCCGCCCGCGTATTCGGCGGAATTCCGCGGACTGCCGTTGGTTTGTGGGTCAAGAGCAGCTGAATGTCAGTAGTCGCACACGGTCCGTGCGGGGGCTTCCCAGGCATCTTGCCGGCGAGATGAGCGGAGGATGAGGTTGCCATGGTGAGAGGCAGACACTGGGGTCTCGGATGCCAGCCAGCATCATTCACGGACCTCTGCCAGCAGGTCTGGATGAACCCCTCACCCCTGCGGGGCGGCACATTCCTAAACTCCAGTCACAAACGGCCCATGTTTTCTAGCCATGAGTGACAGGGAAAGAGGCCTGCAGAGGGCGGGCTTAGCCAGGCCAGGGGCTGCCCGCAGGGGAGAGAGGACGTTTTGATTGGAGGAGAGAGGGAGGAATTGGCCACGGGGCCACGCGGGGAGCTGGTGCTAAATGTGCCCCTGGGTGGTCAGTGTTGTTCCTGTTGATCGACAGGATTTCTCCCTTCAATACAGTCGGAGGTGGAGCTTTGGGTGAGAGTGATTCCCACCTCTGACGAATACAATGAAACGCTGTCCCCGGAACCAGTGTTTTGATGTGGTTTACAAGGTGCACCGGTGAGCGATGCAGAGTGACCTTCACAGGTTAATGATGCGGATTTGTAATCAAGGAAAACACGGTAATTTCAAGAGAAACATCGTAAGTGCTTCATTCAAAGGAATGTCCATCCCTAGCTACACATTTCCCCATCTGTCAGGTAACTGGTGGAGACCGTCCCAATAGAACTTTTCTTGTTTTAAGGCAGACCATCCAGGGACCCAGTTTCCCACCTCTTCGTACGCTGTGAGGTGCAGCTCAGACAGAGCGTGTGCTGTCGACCGGAACAGGTGGTCGTCCGAGGGAGCGAGGGCTGGTGAACGTGTCCCTAACTGGCTTTGAAGCGTGTGATGGTGCCTCATCACGAAGCAAAATTACTTTGCGTGTCTTCTGGCCCATTCTGGTCGTTTTACGATCAGAGCGTGGTTCAAATGGATTATTTGCTGTCGGAAGCGATCAGTAGTAACGGCGTCACCTGGTTTTAGAAGCTCTCAATACACCACACCTTCCTGATCCCACCAAACGCAGAGCAGTGTCTTCTTTCCAAAGCGATTTGGCCTGGCAGTCGATGCTGATGGTTGACCTGGATCAGTCCATGATTTTGTGTGTTTGGGATTCGCAAAATAAATCCACTTTTCGTCGCCAGTCACAATTCCATGCAAAAAAGACTTTCTTTTGTGCCGTTGAAGCAACATTTTCTGATGACTTTTCGGTTTTCCATTTGTCTTTCGTTCAGTTGATGTGGCACCCATTTTCCTTCTTTTAAAATCCTTCCCACTGCTTGTAAACGATCAGAAATCGTTTGCTGAGCAACATGTAATCTTTCTGCGAGTTGTTTTTGAGTTTGACAGGCATCTTCATCCAATAATGCCTGTCATTGTTGGTCTTCAAACTTTTTCGGTTGACCTGGACGTTCTTTGTCGTTCACACTGAAATCGTCCCTTTTAAAGCGTTTAAACCAGCGTTCACGAGTCTCTTGAGATGGAGCACGTTGACCAAAAGCTTCCCGAAACGATACCTTTCAGCAGCACTTTTTCTTCAAAATACAGTAACGAATTAAAGCTGCCCGCAAATGCTCCTTTTTTTTTTGGCATGAAATTTGACATTTTCAAGCGTAAAAATATCTGTGATGTTAACACCGTCAGAAAATTTGACATATGAGGTTTTGAAGCTTGTTGTCAATACAAAGTAGCGTACGTATCAAATCGCATATGTATCAACATACGTGTAACTCCACCTATTGAAAAAAATCCGCGTCGGTGACCGTGCACCGAGCAGACAGCTGGAAAATGGCATGAGGGGCGGGCCGCCTTCTGTCCCCCCACCATCTGTCCCCCAACTAACCCGGCGCCGTGTAAGGGGAAGGCCGTCGTCTCCCCCCGACCCCCGCCATGCCACTTTGTCAAATATTTTGAGTTCTTGCCCCAGCCGGTGTGGCCGATGGACAGAGCGTCGGGCTATGGACTGAAGGGCCCTGGGTTCGATTCCGGTCAAGGGCATGTCCCTCGGCTGCAGGCTCCTGCCCAGTCCGGGGCCTAGTCTGGGCGCATGTGGGAGGCAACCAGTCAGTGTGTTTCTCTCGCATCCATGTTTCTCTCAGTCTCTCTCTCTCCCTTCCGTCCCCCCCTGACGATCGACGGGAAACATCTTGGGCGAGGGTTCTGTCATTGATTGTGAGCTCTCTCTGCGGACGAGCTCTCAGCGGCGAATCCGTTTCCCTGAACCGGTGGAGGGCCAGGCCGCTTGGGCGTTCCCCTCAGAGAGCGCTGGTTGCCGGCGCCTTTACAGAATAGGTGGGTTTTGTCTACGTGTCAAACTGACTGCATGCGGTCCCACCTTTCCTCTTTATGCTTGAATGCCCGTGTGGCTGCCGCGTGCCAGCTTCCTCCTTCCCCATATTTCACCTCCCGTCTGCTCCCTCTCCCCTCTCCTGACCCGCCGAGGGGAGGTGCGGCTGTTGGCGATCTGGAAACGTCCCCGGGCTTCCCCGGTCTCCTCTCTCCTCTCCGTTCCCCGCGCCACTGCTTTCTCCCCGTATCTCCACCGCCCCCACCCCTACCTTCTGCTCAGTTTGTTTCATTTGGTAGTTTTACCGGCTCCTTCGGGCAAGCCCGGTGAGCTCTGATAAGGAAGCTCCCTCCTCTCTCCTCTCTGCACGTGGGTCTCCTGCCCCCTGCACCCCCCCTCCCCGCCCGCGGGTGAGCAGCCCTGACACATCCCCACGGCTCCCTAAGTCTCCCCGCTCCCTGCACTCGCCCCCTCGGGCGTCTTCCTCCACGCCTGTGCGCCCGTGAGGGCTGCTTGGTTGCTGACTCTCTGGGGACTTGACAGAAATCTTTCCTCTATCCCCCCCCCCCCTCCGACCCAAGTCCTTCCTGGTGTCCAGACGCAACCAATCAGCGTGTTTCTCTCACATCGATGTTCTCTCTGTCTCCCTCTCGCTTCACGCTCCCCAACAATGTCTCCCCCTTCGCCCCGAGAGGACGGGGGGGGGGGGGGGGAGCCTGTCCACTGCCCCCCGCCGGCACCCCACCTCTGTGCGTGCACAGCCCCGAGGTGGTGTGTCGGCTGGCAGCGGCTGGCCTGTGTCACCGGGGTGTCACCGAGAAGAACCCACCCCCATTCTTTGCCGTGAATCAGCTTCGACGCTATTGCAGCTTCGCGGCTCCCGGACGGGATTTCGAGTGCGCGCCGTGTGCCCACAGGTCATCCCGGCCCCTCGCTGGCCCGTCCTGTGCTCAGGAGAGGCTGCTGCAGGCAGGGCGCTGCCCGCGCCCCCCCATCCCCGCTGTCACCCGCCTTCTAACGGCACTGGGACCCTCCTAACGGCTGGGACCTCCCTCTCCGCCCGGCTGCCCCCCGCCTCCTAACGCCGCTGCGATGTCCCCGGGAAGTGAGTGCTGAGCCGCCGGGGCCGGCTCCTGAGCCCCCCGTGTCACTGGCTCTGTGCGCTCTGCCCTCCTCTGTCACTGGCTCTGTCCGCTCTGCCCTCCTCTGTCACTGGCTCTGTCCGCTCTGCCCCCGTGTCACTGGCTCTGTCCGCTCTGCCCCCGTGTCACTGGCTCTGTCCGCTCTGCCCCCGTGTCACTGGCTCTGTCCGCTCTGCCCCCGTGTCACTGGCTCTGTCCGCTCTGCCCCCGTGTCACTGGCTCTGTCCGCTCTGCCCCCGTGTCACTGGCTCTGTCCGCTCTGCCCCCCGCGTCACAGCGGAGCCGGCGTCCGGGCGTCTGGCCGGCCCTGCGTCACCCGGGAGCGTCCGCCGGCTGGGCCGGGGAGCCTGACCTGGGCCCCGGGGACACCGGCTTCCTGTCGCGAGGCCTCGGCCGCCTCTGCTCTCAGGCCAGCTCCCCTCGGCCGCCAGGGGTCGGGGAGGCCTGACTTGGTTCCGGGTTGGGCCTGGGGACGGGCTCTGTTTGTGGACTTCCTCCCTTCACGGGTGGACCGGAACCAGGGTTTTCCTGGCCTTTGCCCCTGCCTCCCCTGGGGACGCCCCAGCTTCCGTGTTCGCCGTTTGACTGTCTTCAGGTGACCATCTGTTGCTTCTTCCCCTTCTCGGGCCCACGGAGGTCAGGTCGACGCCTGACCTGCAGGTGACGAGGCTCTGTCCCTCCCGGCCCCTCAGCTTCAGCTCATTCCACCCCCTGCCCCCCGCCCAGCTGCCCTGGGGAAGCACAGCTCCCTTCGCTTCAGCATCAGCGCCCCCCCCTTCCCCAGCTCTGAGCCTGTGGCTGTCACCCCTCCCCCACTAGAGGCCTTGCAGGGGACCCTCACAGAGCAGCCAACTCCCCCACTTGACGCCAAGCCCGGCAGTTTCATAACCACCCCAGGCCCTGGCCTGCCGCCTCCGGGCAGAGACCTGACATTGGACGCACTGGCAGGTTTGAGCCTGGGAGCCCCACACACACCTGGAGCACAGGGCGGGGGTGGGGGGGTGGAGCCCCCAAACACCTGGAGCACAGGGCAGGGGTGAAGCCCCCCAAATACCTGGAGCACAGGGTCCTCCACACACCTGGGAGCACAGGGCGGGCGGGGGAGGGGAACGGCTCTGAGGCTGGGCCTGGGAGACGGGTGTGTGACACCAGCTTGTGTGGAGCTGGGGCCGGGCAGGAAGGGGGTGGTCTCGGCCCCTCAGACAGCAGGTCCCGTGTGCAGGAAGCGCTGGCGGAGTCCCCCAGGAACAGAGTTCAGAGCTTGTTTCCTCACAGCGCCCCTCAGACCCACGTCCGCAGCATCCCCCTCCCCCGACGGCAGACCGTGACCTTGGCCGTCTGAGACGAAGGGGGACACAGCCTCAGCTCTGAGCCCCTGGGGTGGGGGTGGGGGGTTCGGGACACAGCCTCAGCTCTGAGCCCCCGGGGGCTGGGGGGGCGTTCGGGGGCCTCCTCCTGGGGGCCGGCTGGTGTTCAGGTCCCGCGGGGCCTCACCGCGGGGGTCACACGCACGAGGGGCGGGGGAGCCGGGGGGATGGGGGCCCGGTGCGCACAGGCCGCCGGGCAAGGTCTATCGCAGACACCCACCCTCCGGGCCCCGCAGAGCCCGAGAGGAAGGCACGCGCTCAGGGCCGGCGGACGGCCCGGGGGTGTGGGTGTAAGGAAATTAAACACCGTTGAAAAGGCACAAATTAATCATCTTAAAGGTTGTGTGGAAGGCAGGAACTGGGGCAGATCCCGAGCCCAGTCTGTGTGCTGAGCTGAGCAGAAATAAAACAACGGAGTTTCTTCGCCAACAGCCTCCTCCCGGGACCGGCCGGCGGCCCCCGAGGGCAGAGTGGGCGCAGCGCTCGGTGCTGGGGCGTCCGCACACCGAGACGCGGGCTTGGCCCCCCCCGTGCCCACGCGGTTTCCGGGCCCCCGGGGCCGGCCCCCCGTCAGAGCGCCCGGCGGCCCGGCGGAGGGGGCGTCCCTGTGCGGGCCCTGCTCCTCGTCGCGGGACGGAGCCTGGCTCTCGGGGTACGGCTGCCCCGGGACCCCCACGCCGCCGTCTTGGCCTCGGGGACAGTGCGGGAGGACGGGAGAGAGTCCGCCGAGCGGACCGAGCGGGGCGGACGGGGGCCGTCGCCTCCACCTCGCCCAGGCGGGCTCTGACGGGCTGACAGAGCAGGGCGGTGCGGGGACGGATGGGTGGACGGACGGACAGCTGTCTGCAGGGCCGGGGATGGGGGTGAAGGAGGGTGAGGAGTGGGCCAGAGAACAGAACGCGGAGGCAGGGACAGAGTGTGAGGGCTAGGGGGCCGGGCAGGGGCTGGTGGGGCCGGCACAGTGTGTGTGGGTGGGGGGGGGGTTCTGTGATGTGTCAACAATAAAAATAAAATAAAAAGCCCAGAAATATTTAAAATATTTTAGCAAACATTACTTAGCGGCAAGCCTTAAAATAATTCTTAAAAACAGATTGTTGGGTGGCGCCTTCCTGTGGGGACAGAGGGTTGGGCAGCGCTGGTGGTCGATGCTCACCCTTCGTCCTGACCCCGGCAGGTCACTTCCCGTGCTGTCCGGTTTGCGGACCCAGGGAGCTGCAGCCCCTCCACGGGGCGTGGGGCCGGAGGGGCTGAGCCAGGCCCTCCTCTTCCACAGCCGTGTGGGGTTCTCAGGGTGGCCGTGTCTGCCTCTCCCCTCTCCCCGTGGGTGGCGTGGCTGGCTTCCCCCTCCCCGTGGCTCCTCTCCACCCTCTGATGCTGCTCCCTGCTGGGTCTGAGGGGCAGATTGGCATTTCTGGGGCAGGTTGCCGCACTTCACTCCCCTTGGCTGCGGCAGGCTGCTGTCCGGGGTGCTGACCCTAAGCTGCTGTCCGGGGTCCTGAAACAATGACCTCTCTCCCAGTTGATTCCTCTCTGGTGCCTGACGACTCATATCTTTTGGCCAATTTTCTATTGCATTATTATTATTATTATTATTATTATTATTATTACGATTACTATTATTTTAAATATATTTTTATGGATTTCAGAGAGGAAGGCAGGAGAGACAGAAACACCCACGGTGAGAGAGAACCATTGAGCGGCTGCCTCCTGCACGCCCCACACTGGAGGCTGAGCCTGAAACCAGGCACAGGCCCTCCTGGGTCACAGGCCGATGCTGGGCCCCTGAGCCACACTTCAGCTCTGTTACCTCACTGACCTCATCCCCACTGACGGGCAGGACGCACGCACGCAGCCTGGGCACGCGCGCTTGCTCTGCGCTGTGCTCGTTCCTCCCCTGCGGCTGCATTTCTTCTCCTTGTGTTCTTGCGTGTCTGCAGCAAAGTGTTCCACGCGCTGCAGGGACAAGCCCGGCCTATCTGTCCGGTGTGTCCTCTTCGGGTTTGGCCTGAGACACCAGTGCTCACGCCCAGGGTGGAAGGGTGAGATCCCACAGCTCTGTCCGGAAGTTTTGAAGACTCTTGAACGTTTCTCATCCGAGCCTTTCATCATGCGGAACTCATTACGGCGAAGTGGGTGAGGGAGGAGACCTCATTAGGTTTTTGTTTTTCTGATGGGAGGTTCCCATAGACGCCACGCCCCCACTCTTCACCCATCTGTACCGTGAGCTCTGCAGCTCATCAAGCCCCCGCGTGTGGTGATCTGCCAGGGCCGGTCTGTTTCTGTGTTGTTGGTGTGTCTGTCACTCCTGTACGACGGAGCCCAGTCAGACACTGTTCCGTGATCGCTGCCGACTCCTTGCACACGAGTCTCCCCTCCCTGAACGTACGTCCTTCCAAACGGTCCCCGGGCCTTTATGCCCTCGGTGCACGCTGGGATGGGTTTGCCCGTTCTCGCCGACGGCGCCGCTGGGATCGGCCTGGGAGCCACAGAGTTAACCACGGGCAGCCAGGCCGGCAGGTGTCGGAGTCCCCGAGTGCCCTAGAAGCTGGGGTTTCTGTCGGAAAGGACCCTCCTGCCCCCTCCGGCCCCCCTGTGCTTGGAGTCTCTGACTCCGGTCCTGGTGTGCGGAGGCCCCGGGACTGAAGGCGAAGGTGCCGTCTCCGAGGCGCGCGTTCGCGGCTGCGTGCACAGCAGGGCCTCGGTTTCCACCCCCCCCACCCCCCCACCCTGCCCCAGCTCATCGGAGGAGGGGAAAGCGCCCGGAGGAACAGTAAACGGGGGCCTTAATCTGAAAGATGTGGCTGTGCTTTTGTGTGAGCCACTGGGGATGCATCTCCCCATTTCAGCCTCGCTGCAGCGCATTCGCCGGCCACCCACCTCTCTCCATCCGCTCGGGGCCTGGGGAGGGGGCACTGCACCCCCCACCCCCGCAGCTCATCAGCAGGCCCTGCTGGGGGCCCCGCCCAGTCAGGCTGTGGACTGAGCATGCCCCCTTCGGGCTGAGGCACCTGTCACATGCCATGGGCACACAGGTGGTGGGGCAGAGGGGGTGACGGGGGTACAGTGAGACCCCAGGGAGGGGCGGGAGGGATCAGGGCAGAGGCACCGATGCATGCAAGGCAGCGAAGTGGGGTCTCACTCCGTCCGAGAGGTACGGCCACCAAGGTTGACCCTCGACACTCAAAGACGTTGGTGTTGCCCTGTGTGCCTGGCTCGGTGTTTGAGCATCGACCTACGGACCAGGAGTCTCGGTTCGATTCCGGGTCAGGGCACCTGCTCAGGTTGCAGGCTCCATCCCAGCGGGGCTGGAGGGGGGGGCATGCAGGAGGCAGCCGGTACATGGTTCTCTCTCATCATTGATGTTTCTCTTTCTCTCCCTTCCTCTCCAATGTCAATAAAAATGTATTAAACAAAAGAAAGATGCTGGTGTCTTGGAGCAGAACTTCTCCGGTGTGACCGCACTCATCTCCCCAGACTCCCACTCCCTCCCCTGTGGGTCCCTGACCTGTGGGTCTGGGTGGGCCCAAGACGCTGTGTGTCTCCCCAGCTCCCAGGTGGTGCTGACAGGTTGCTCTGAGGGTGGGGAGGGCACAGGGGCGCTGTTCCCCTGCTCCTCCTGCTGCTTCCTGTGTTCATTCACTGACCGACCGACTCCTTCCCTTGATCCAAGGAGACACTGGGAAGGACGCACATGGCGGGCATCCGGCTGGGAAGGTCAAAGGGCAGAGCAGAGCGAGGGGCACAGGTCCTCCTCCTCCAGGAAGCCTGCCCTGATGGCTCAGCCCACAGCACACACCCTGCCCTCCGTCTGACCTCACTCAGCACGCGTGGTTCCCATGTGTTCCCATCAGGGTCCTCGGGTCCCCGCTGACCGCACCCTCCTTTCTCTACATCGCCCGCAGGGCTCAGCTCGGGGTCGGGTCCCAAAGGAAACGCGACGGCCACCTCCTGACGTGGGAGGCAGGGTGGGGGAGCTGGTCAGCCTGTCCAGGACACCCTGGGGCCCTGTCTGAGGAGCGGGGCATGCCTGGGCCGGGAGCAGGTGGTGACGTGAGTTAGACAAGGGCTCCTGTGTCCCAGCCCGGGTCTGCGGAGGCTGAGGGAGTGCGGGTCACGGAGCGAGCGAGGCGGAACCGCCTGGGAATGGAGCGGGGGATGGCAGTCGGCGGCGGCGGCCACGGGGTCTGGAGGAGGCGAGTCCGGTCCCTGTGCCTTTAAGCCCGGGATCACAGCTGGGCTTCCAGGGAGGGGACTCGGGGGGGAGTTAGGGGGGGACCTCGCTCTGCAGAACCATTCTCACTGCTTAACGATGCACAACTCGGGGCCAAGGCGAGCCCAGCAGACCCACGGAATCTGAAATTGAGGAAAGCGGAACGTGTGAACAGTGCGTTGCCGTGGTAATGGAAGATGGCAGCCTGGCCCCAATCGCTCGCCCAGACCAGGGAGCGCGTGCTCCGGGGCTGCCCCCGCCCCCGCCCGTCCTCTGTCCGAGGCTCCAAACCACAGAGCAAACCGGGCCGGGGCTGAAGCCGAGACACCCTCCCACTTCTTGGGCAGCTGTCGATCACCCTCCCAGATGCACCGTCCACACCTGGCTCCCCGGGCACCCTGTGTGCCAGAAGGCCTTGTGCTTGGCAGCTGGGCTCTCTCCTTCCCACTGGCAGACTCATCCCCAGGCAGCTAAGACCCGGGGCTCAGCTGGCCCATTGGGCAGGCCCAGAGGAAAAGGGGCTACCGGAGAGCTGGGCCTGGAGAAGCCTCTCTGCGGCCTGGGGGTGGGGGTGGGGGTCGGGGCCGGGGGGAGCGCCTGCGATGGCCCGCAGAGACCACGGGTCCGAAGGGATCTCCTAAGGTTGCCTCTCGCCCGGCGGGCCCCTCCGCCAGCCCAGTTGCTGGAGAAGCCCCTCCTCCTTCTGCCCTCACGGCTTGGGTTGCCTCCCTGAGGTCAGAGATAAGCAAGGGACCAGCCAGCCAATCCCGACCAGCATCTCCCCAGGCACGGGATGGGCGCGGGGGTGAGCAGTGGCCAGGCCGGTCCCACAGCGTGGAGGCTGCACGGTGGGGCCCGCAGGGGGCCGCGCCGCTCCTGCGGGTGAGCCTGCAGCCACTTTGTGACCACGAGGGGCCGGTTGGCACCGACAGTCAGGGGTCCTGGGGGGCCCGGGCACTGCAAGTCGCTGGAGAATGGAGGAGAAGCCGAGTCCTCGTACCTCACTCAGGCCCAGAACCAGCTGCCCCTAGATCACCCTAGGACCTCCAGCCAAGTGACCACCAAATCTCTCTCTCTCTCTCTCTCTCTCTCTCTCTCTCTCTCTCTCTCATACACACAAAGACACACACAGCCACTCACACACACACACACAGCAACACACACACACATACTCTCTCTCTCTCACATACACACACACACAAAGACACACACAGCCACACATACACTCACACACTCACACAGCCATACATACACATACACACACACACACAACCACACATACACACACACACACACAGATACACAGCCACACACACACACACTCTCTCACATACACACACACAAAGACACACACAGCCACACACACACACACACTCACACACAGATACACAGCCACACACACACATATTCTCTCTCTCACATACACACACACACAAAGACATACACAGCCACACACACACACACTCTCTCTCTCACATACACACACACACAAAGACACACAGCCACACACACACACACACACACACTCTCTCTCTCTCACATACACACACACACAAAGACACACACAGCCACACATACACTCACATACTCACACAGCCATACATACACATACCACACACACACACAACCACACAAACACACACACACACAGAGATACACAGCCACACACACACACACTCTCTCACATACACACACACAAAGACACACACAGCCACACACACACACACACACACTCACACACAGATACACAGCCACACACACACATATTCTCTCTCTCACATACACACACACACAAAGACATACACAGCCACACACACACACTCTCTCTCTCTCACATATACACACACACAAAGACACACAGCCACACACACACTCACACAGCCATACACACACACACACACACAAAACCACACATACACACACACTCACACACAGATACACAGCCACACACACACACTCTCTCTCTCACATACACACACACAAAGACACACACAGCCACACACACACACACACACACACAGCCACACATACACACAACCACACATACACACTCACACACAGACACTCACACAGCCACACACATATACACACACTCACAGACACACATTCACACACACACAATCACACACACACACTCTCACATACACACAAACACACACACACTCTCTCTCTCTCACACACACACACAAAGACACAGAACTACACACACACACTCACACAGCCACACAAATACACACACTCACTCACAGACACACTACACACACACACACATACACACACACTCACAGACACACACACAGACACACACACACATTCATAGACATACTTACAGACACACAACCACACACACACACACAGACATACAGGCACAGCCACACACACACACAGCCACACTCACACACACACTCACTCTCACACAGACACACACATACACAGAGACACATACACTCACACAACACACCACAGCCATCTTTTCCTTCTCTTAAACCTATGGCTTACCCCCCCCCCCCACCTCCCACCCCTTACAGCGGCAGCTGTGCGATGGACAGGTGGCCGGGCCCGCAGCCCCCTCCCCGTGGATCCTGGCCCAGGCGAGTCAGGTGGGTCGAGGGGCCTTGTTTAGCCGAGCCTGTCTGCCCCGCCCCCCCGCCCGCTCCCTTCCCGCCCCGCCACGCGTGTGCTCCAGGCCCGGCTGCAGGCTGCCCGTGCGTGTGTGGCGTGCGTGTGCGGGGACCTCAGACGTCCCGCTCCCGATCGCCGGGGGCGGTCCCTTTGCGCCGGCGCCCCGGGCTCTCCCGATGCCTCTGCAGACGGCTGTCTGGAAGGAGACGCGCTCTTTCCTGGGCCCTGCGCGGGGAGCCGCCTCCGGGGCCCCGGTTTCTCTTCCCGAAACCGAGACATGACATGCCTCTTGTCGCTGAAGTGGGGCTGAGACAGGCCTGATCAGATCTGACTTCCCCTCCGCGCAGCCTCCCGCTTATTAGGGCCGCGGCTGTGGCTGTCAGACGCTGAAGGGCCTTCCTCCATTGCTGAAGGTCAGGCAGGCTCGGCCTGGGCCCTCACGCTGCTCCGGCTCCCGGCTCAGGGGAGTGGGGAAGCTGCCGACTGGACCGACTGGACCGTTTCCTGTTTTCTTCAATACAGTGCCCCCGGGGGGGGGGCTCCGCCTCTCTGAGGCTGACTGTCCCTTTGTACCAGGCTTCACTCTTGTAGACGCCCACCCACGGAGGGAGACAGCGCTGATTCACGTCTCTGTCAGTGAGCCGACCTCCTGGCTCTCCCTGCCCTTTGTGGCTCGTCCCCGTGCCGGTGCCACCACACCGCCTTGTCTCCAGGGAGGGCCAGCCACACCCCGGCACCGTCGGCAGGGCCCACACCTGGGTGTCCTCGTGGAGGAAAGGCTGCGGTGCAGCCAGGCCCCCCTCCCTCCTCCCGTCTCCCTCCCCCCCCCCCCCCCCCCCCCCCCGCCCTCATAGCCGGGCTGAGTGCAGACTGCTTATCCCAGGTCACTGGGCGCGAGTCATGGCCCAGGGCCCCAGCATCCCACAGCAAGGAAACCCACCGAGTCCCAGGCGCCACCTCTCGTGGTCCACTCCAGCCACGTGGGTCCCCTTGGCGGGAGGTGTGTGTCGGTTCTATTGACAGCCCCGTTTTACAGACGAGGACACAGCTCGGAGCAGGCAGTGGCTTGTGGAGGGTCCAGCCTGGAAACAACAGACTCTGTTCCAACCTATCTCTGCCAGACGTAGTTCTGAACTGTGACCCAACAGCGCCTCCGAGCTGCAGGCCCACCACCCAACAGCACCTCCTAGCTGCAACCACCCAACCACCCAACAGCGCCTCCTAGCTGCAACCACCCAACCACCCAACAGTGCCTCCTAGCTATAGCCAATGAACCAACAGCGCCTCCTAGCTGCAGGCCAATGACTCAACAGTGCCTTCTAGCTATAGCCAACCACCCAACAGCACCTCTTAGCTGCAGGCCCATCACCCAACAGTGCCTCATAGCTGCAGGCCAATGACCCAACAGCGCCTCCTAGCTGCAGGCCAATGACTCAACAGTGCCTTCTAGCTATAGCCAACCACCCAACAGCACCTCTTAGCTGCAGGCCCATCACCCAACAGCACCTCTTAGCTGCAGGCTCATCACCCAACAGTGCCTCCTAGCTGCAGGCCAATGACCCAACAGCGCCTCCTAGCCGCAGGCCAATGACCCAACAGCACCTCCTAGCTGCAGGCCAACCACCCAGCAGCGCCTCCTAGTGGGAGCTCAAGGCCCTGGGAGGTGGGCAGCTCCTAGTCCTGACCTGGTCCAGGGAGCAGAGCACAGCACAGCTGTCTAAGGAGACGTGAAGGGAGAGCTGGTCAGGGGCTCAGCTGCCCACTTTGGTGGAAATAAGGCCCAGGGCAGAGGTGCTGTCAGAGGCCCTGGCAAAGGGGCAGAAGCTCCACCCCCAATCTGCTGCTTCTCCTCTGTCCTTGGACTCCTTGATGTCTTGGGCAGGCTGTCTGCAGCTCTGTCTCGTGGAGGGCCCATGCCCGGCTGGTCTGAGCGTGTCCTCGGGGGTGGCAGTGCCCGTCCCCGGGGGCTCCGGGTGGGGGTGGGCCTGAGTGGACCAGGACGGCAGTGCCCTGCTGCAGTCAGAGGGCGTGTGGCCCGGACACGTGACCGAGGACACGCTCAGGCCCACCCCCCCTGGTGCACGGAGGCCCAGGCCGGGGGTGGGCGGGAGCGGGGCCCCCGGGAGGCGCTGTCCTCCTCGGCTGGCAGAGAGCCGCCGCCCAGCCGTCCGTGATGCCTTCGGGCCAAATCCGATGCAAACCCCATTTCCCGTCTGCCCAGGAGGCGCCGCCCCCGACAGAGGTGTCTGCTCTGGAAATCAATTTTCGGCTCCCGCACAGCCCACGCCGAGGCGACAGACTTGTATCGAATGGCGCCTCCGGCTCCGAGCTTATTGGACAAGTGGGAGCCGAGCCGCTCGCTGTCCTGCCTCCTCCTCCCCCAGGGGCTCATGTTCAGACACTGCACGGGCTGGCCCCAGCGGGGACACGTGTCCGTGGTCCCTCAGGGTAGCAGGGACCACCTGGCTCACCGCCAGTCCACTGCCCTCAGACAGCGTCTCCCCCGTCTCCGTCTGCAGACCCCCAGCCCCGTCCCGGCGCCCCACGCCGTGTGACCTTGAAGGACCCATACTTAGCAATGTCGCCACGCCCGTTACTTAGGGAACAGATCCTAGCCTGGCCGGCGTGGCTCAGTGGATGAGCTTCGACCTACAAACCGGGAGGTCAGTTCCCGTCCCGGTCAGGGCACAGGCCCAGGTTAGGGGCTTGATCCCCAGTGGGGGGCCTGCAGGGGGCAGCCGATCAATGGTTCTCTCTCATCACTGATGTTTCTCTCTCTCCCTCTCCCTTCCTCTCTGAAACCAATATATATGCGCACACACACACACACACACACACACATACACACACACATACACGCACATACATACACATACACACTCAGAGTGGCCAGGTTATGCGTTCAGAGATCATGATAATCTGGCTACTCAGTGTGTGTGTGTGTGCGCGTGTGTATTTTTTTAAAGAATAGATCCTCAGCGCTGCGGTATGTTACAATGTATACTACTCGACAATGAAAAGAAACATACCGTTGAGGTTTGCAACAATGATGAGTCCACGGGAAGTCAAGTACAAAACGGCGAACATTGTATCGAGTCGCTGCAGGAGCCCCGGCCGCAGAAAGCTCCTCTGGCGGGGGCGGGGAGGCGAGTGCCGTACCCCTCGGACCCTCCGGTTCTGTGCTTCACCCGCGTCACCTTGGACCTCAGTGAAAATGCAACTAATGAACGCTGTTCTCCAAGTCCCAGAGGGGGCGGGGGGGGTCCTCATGTGACCCTGACATGACAGATGCCACAGGCCTAGCCCTCTGGCCGCCAGCCGCCACGAAGCCGGTCAGAAAGAGGGCGCTGTCCCCCTGTGGGCGGAGCGCAGTCCCCGAGAGGGGGGGGGGCACGGGAGCCACTGCCCACCGCAACCCTGAGCAGGGTCTGAGCCGAACGCTGTCCCTGAGCTGGGCGGGGAGGGGGGGGGCAGAGAGCAGTGGTGAGCGCCCTGAGCCGCTGGCACTGGGGTGTGGACACGGGGCAGCACGCTGTGAAGGGACCCCAGGTGTGGGGACGCTGAAGGAAGAGGCGACCTGGATTCCGATTCGCTCTGGACTCACCCTGAGGGGGGGGCCTGGGACGAGTCCAGCCGCCGCTCAGGGCACACAGAGTGAGGGGGTGGCAGAGTGGTGGCGGGGGCAGGGGCACCTGGCGGGGACGGGCCCTTCTCCCCTGTGCCTGGGCTGGCGGGCACGTCCGGGCCCCCCTCTGCTCTGGGAAAGGCAGCTTCTCCTCAGGCAGATCTGGAGACCAGGGGGACCCGCAGCAGCCCCGGTCGGTCCTTCCTGCCCCCCACCCCCGGCCGGGCAGACAGAGCCAGACCAGCCTGTCCTGCCCCACAGGGCCTGCCGGCTGGTGCCCAAACGCAGTGGGCAGGACCCTGGGCTCCGGGGCAAGGGGATCCGCCAGAGAGCAGGTGCAGGGGCGGGGAAGGGAGCAGGGTCACTCAGCCTGTTGTCCCCATGGCCCCCCACTCCTCCCCCCAGCAGTGGCTGTGGAAACAGACCGGTCCACACCCCTTCACAGACCAGGAAGGGGCTGGAGGGGGACAGGGGTCCCCCTGCAAACCAAACCCACGGCTGAGAGTCACGTGGAGCGGAGGTCGCTGGGGGGCGGCGTACCTCCTGCCTCCTGGGCCAGGCTCCCCCCCCTCCCCCCCCGCCCCCGTGCATGCTCCCAGGTAATGACCAAGCCTGAGGCTGCAGAGCCCCCGCAGTGCTGTCTGCTCCGGTGGCTGCGAGGCCTGAATTACCCGCAAACGGAGATGGATGGCAGGGCTGCCTGGCCCGGCGCGATTCAGCACCGGCCGCCGCCTCCTCTCCCTGGTGATCATCGAAAAGCATTTTCCTCCACATAATGGCCCGGCTTGTGGCTCCTCGACAGGAAGCGAAGATGTGGATCTAATCGTGGATAACGGAGGGGGTGGCGGGGGAGGGTAGGTGGCGGGGGCAGGGTCACAGGGTCAGGCCGGAGGAGGGAGAGGAGCCCGGTGCCTGCCTGCCCGGGAGGGGTCAGTGGAGGTCAGCAGGGCCCTGGGGACGGGACACGTGGCCTTGGCTGCTCTGCTGAGACCTGGGCAGAGGGTCCAGTCCCAGCAGGAAGGACCCCCGGGGGTGGAGGGCGGCCGCGGTGCTGAGGCCCCTGCCCCGTGCCGGCGCTGCGGGTGGCGCGGGAGGCACAGATTGGGGGGGGGGGGGGAGTGTTCGAGGCCACCCGGCCAGCAGGTGGCAGAGGGAGATGTGACCCCACACCACGGCCCAGCAGGGGCCTCGCAGCCGAGGGCCGCTCCCGCCAGCACACGCGTCGCCTCCACGGACACGGAGCAGGGACTGCTGAGCAGATGAAAGGGCTCAGGTTCGTGCAGCACAGCCGGCTCCGGGGTTCCTGAGTCCCGGCCCGAGGCCAGCGCGGGTTCACCGGTCAGCACCGGCCCCGCGTCTGTGACTCCCCGTGCCGCGTCCTCACCCCACAGGGCGGTCCGTCCTGGCAACCATAGTGCCTCATCTGTACTTTACATGTGAAAGTGGAGATCTTGAAAGTTCTCAGGACAAAACAAATATTTTTAAGGTGCATGGTGATGGGATAATCATGTCTCCAGGTCTACAGATATTCAATTATTGTCTTGTACACGTATAGTATCATGTTACATGTCAATTATACTTTATTCACAAAGGAGGGAAATAAAAGAATAGGACAATAATGATGGTGATGATGGTGATGGTGGTGATGGTGATGATGATGGTGGTAGTGGTGGTGGTAATGATGGTGGTGTTGATGGTGATGGTGGTGATGGTGATGATGGTGGTGATGGTGATGATGATGATGATGGTAGTGATGATGATGATGACGGTGATGATGGTGGTGATGAGGTTAAGGTGGTGATGGTGGAGGTGGTGGTGATGATGATGATATGATGGTGATGGTGGCGATGATGGTGGTGGTGATGGTGATGATGCTGGTAATGATGAAGGTGATGGTGATGATGATGGTGGTGGTGGTGGTGATGGTAATGATGGTGATGATGATGGTAGTGATAATGATGATGACGGTGATGATGGTAGTGATGAGTTAAGGTGGTGGTGGTAATGGTGATGGTGATGGTGGAGGTGGTGGTGGTAATGATGGTGGTGTTGATGGTGATGGTGGTGATGATGATGATGGTGATGATGGTGGTGATGGTGATGATGGTGGTGATGGTGATGATGATGATGATGGTGATGATGATGGTGGTAATGATGGTGATGATGATAGTAGTGATAATGATGATGACGGTGATGATGGTGGTGATGAGTTAAGGTGGTGGTGGTAGTGGTGGTGGTGATGGTGATGGTGGAAGTGATGATGATGGTGGTGATGGTGGGGATGATGGTGATGATGATGATGGTGGTGTTGATGATGCTGGTAATGATGAAGGTGATGGTGGTGATGGTGATGGTAATGATGGTGATGATGATGGTAGTAATAATGGTGGTGATGGGGGTGATGGTGGTGATGATGGTGATGATGGTGATGATGATGGTGGTGGTGATGGCAGTGATGATAGTATTAACAATGACAGCATTAATTAAGCACTTCAGCCAACCAGTATGCTGAATGCTTACCACTCTCCATCTCAATCCTCACAGCCACCCTCTGAGGGTGCACAATTAATGGCCCCACTCCTTAAAGACACGGCACACTCAGCCACATGGCCCTTGGTCACAAGCCCGGGCCGGGATCTGCATCTCTCTCTGTGTGAGCCCCGAGCGGGTTCCTCCCAGGTCACCCGCGGCTGCCAGCCCCGCCCCAGCTCCCCCCGAGTGACTGCTAATCCTGGGCACGTGCGTGCCTTCCCTGCAGCCCAGCCAGAGCCGTGCGTCTGCTAATTACACGTTTTATTGTCTCGTTTGCCATGAAGTGCCGCCTGCCCCCACCACTGAGCAAACCCACCTCCCTCGTGACTGCGTCCTCTCCGGAACCCCTGCACCGCCCCGCCGGGGCACAGCCAGTGGGCAGGCCGGCTCTCAGCCCCGGCCAGCCCACAGGACAGGACACCTGGTGGACAGGTGGAACGCAGCCTGCCCAGGGGGGAGGCCGGACAGCCGGGCCTCTGCACCCGGCAAAATGGGGACTGGAAGCCTTTGTGAGTAGCTTTTATCTTTTCATAACGCCTTTTAAAAATCACTCCGTCAATATTTGTTCAATGCAGAGCACTTGGGAGACAAACAATGGAAGGGGAAAATTACCCGTAATTGCACGGTGCAGAGATAAACACCCGCAATTCAGAGTGGGCGTTCTTCTCGCCTCTCCTCCCCCGCTTCCCTCGCCTCTCCCAGCAGCCAGAGCAGGACCCTCCGTGCGCACACACATGCACAGTGCACACATGCACACACGTGCACACTCACATGCATGCGCTCACATGCATGCACACACACAGGCACACAGGTGCACGCACACACAGCATGTGTCTTTTGGCTGCATTAGCAATGCCAGGGCGTTCTCCTACGGAATGGGCGCACTGCTCATCGTGTCTCCTGCCACGGGGTTCTGTCTCGCCTGGCCTCCTGGTCCCCATGCCCAGGGGTCCAGAGTCCTTCCTCCTGTCGTGGGTCCCATAGGCTCCTCATGGCCCTGCCTCAGCAGGCCCCCTGCAGCCCATCCTCCCCAGAGGAAGGAGATGGCCAATGCCCTTCCTGGCCGCCTCCTACTTCCTAAGTGACGAAGGGGACCCCCAGCTGCCCCTCCCTCTTCTACCTCCCCCTCCCCCTGCACAGGCTGCCCCTCAGGCTCCGACCAGTTCCCACAGGGATGCCCCCCACGCCCCAGCCGGACTCCGTGGATGGTAATCTCGCCGGGACTGCATCCCCCCACCCCACACACTCTGCGTGGCGACTTGATATTCCTGCGGCGGCGGCTGGTTCCACGTCTGCCGTGTCCGCTGGCTTCAGAACCTGGGGTGGGGCTCACGTGCCCCTTCGCCTCACGTCTGCACAGCTGGCGACGCACAGGGGGTCCCCTCTCTGTGCGTCCTGAGGGAATGGTGCATGGATAAATGAATGAGTGAGTGAGTGAGTGAGTGAATGAAATCCCCGAACACACGTGGTGCCCGGGCCTGGCTGTGTCTGCAGGATCAGCGCCTCTGGTGGACTCTCGGGACCACAGAGGAAGCCTGTTCTCAGAGGCCCGCCTCCCCGTGGGCGCCCACGTCATTTGTGCATCTCCTGCCCTGGGCCGGCCAGGCAGGCGGGCCCTCGCGCCAGTCACTGGGCAATGGCGTGTTTCTGTATTGTATGTCGCTGGTGGGGAAGCCATGTTCTTGCTCAAACCGGCAGGCGTTCCATCGCCAATGAGTGTCCCCATCCTCGCTGGCCACTGGCTCAAACCCGAGGCGGCTCTCGGGTGGCGGCCTGTGTCTGGCTCCGTGCGTCCGATAACGGTTTGTGTCGTCAGGCCGGGGCACGCCCGCCTCGCTGCTGGCTCTCGACGGCGTGGGTCTCCCCGTGAGGACTGGGGTTCGGATGGAATGACCCCCAGCCACTAATGTGTGCTTCTCCTGACGGGTTTCAGCAGAGGGTGCTTAAGACGCTCGTCCCGGGAAGAGACGGACGCTGGGACACAGGCAGGTTGGGCAGGTCTGAGCCGGTCGGCGGAACAGCACACAGCGGGGCCGGGTGCGTCGGCGGCGATTTGCTCAGGCGCGGGGAACCCCGCCTCCCGCCTGCGTTGTGTAAGGCTCCCCCGCAGCGCGACCACGCACCTCCTCACTTCGATTTGGCAGTTTTCGAGCCCCTCGGAAGCCGGGAGGCAGGCGTTCCGACTCATTGCCTCCTGCGTGTGTTTACATCCATTTTCAAGACAGATCCAGAGGAGCGCACGGAGGACCAGAGCCCCCGCTCCGCAGACGGCGCTCTCCCGCCCACGGCCCTGCCCAGCTTCGGGGTTCCCATCGCCCAGCCCCGGAGACCCCGGGACCACCGCGCGCCCCCGGCTGCCATCGCAAGTCCCAGCCCGGGGCTGACACCGGGAAATCCATTTCCTCACACAACCTGGAGGCCACCCCGGACGGGGGGTCCACTGTGCTCTGGGGGAACGGCGAGGACTTGGGGGCCCTGGACAGGGAGAGCCACAGACGGGGGGGGGGGGGGCGGGAGCCAGGTCCCCATGGGGAACTTCCCCCTCTGAGCCAGGACGCTCGGCGACTCCCGTCCGCGGAAAACCCCGGGAGCTGAGCCCCAGAGGCCGGGGGTTGTGGCCGCCGGCCGACCCTGACCTGTGCCGGGTGGACTCTCCCGCACACGCTGTCCAGCGGCTCCCCGTTCTGTACCCGAGGCAGGTTCCTGTCTCAGCATCAGTGACACACTGTCCGCCACTTAGAAAAACAGAGGCTTCAGAGGCAGTGACAGGTCTGGCGTCCACCCCACCCGGCTGCGTGCTAAGGGAGCCGTGGGCCTCACCCACAGGTGGGTGTGAACCTGAAGGCAGCACGCGGACAAGGGAACACTCACAGTCACAGAGGGCAGCCGGCTGGGCGGGGTGGGGGGTGGGGAGGAGTGAAGCATAAGGGGGTCAAGTACGTGGTGAACCAAGATCTGGCTCTGGGTGGTGGGCACACAGAGCGACACAGCTGGGGTGCACCTGACACCCCAAGACCCTCCATAAAAACGTCAGCGGGAGGGCTTTGCCCGGCCGGTGTGGCTCAGTGGTTGGGCGTCGTCCTGCGCACCAAGAGGTCGCAGGTTTGACCCCCAGTCCAGGCACAGGTCCGGGCGGCCGGCTGGATCCCCAGTAAGGGGCGTGCAAGAGGCAGCTGATCGATGTTTCTCATCCGTGTTTCTCTCTCTCCCTCTCCCTTCCTCTCTGAAATCGATAAAAGTATTTTTTTCGTAAAAAGAACGTAAGGGTTTTGTCTCACACATGGAGACAGATCTTCCAGAGTTAATGAAGTCCATGGCGCAGACACGTGACCCGCCTCGGCTCCTCCCTCCGCACTGCCGGCCTCAGGGGCCTTCATCTGCCTCCCTGTCTCCTTCTGAGCATCCGCGCCTCTGCTGTCACCTCCCCTCCTCTGCCTGGAGCGCATCCTCAGGCCACTTCCCGTGGGGAGTCCGTGGGAAATGAACTGCGTGTCTGCGGGCGATGCCAGGCGTGTGACCAGGCTTCCGTGGGCCCTATTTGCGTTTGTGCGCGATGGCAGAGAGGCCAGCTTCTGGTCCCTTTCTTTGCAGGTGACCTTGTCCCTTCCCTGAACATTTCTGAGATTTAAAAATATATATATTTTTTTATTGATGTCAGAGAGGAAGGGAGAGGACGAGAGAGAGAGAGACATCCATGATGAGAGAGAATCACCAGTCGGCTGCCTCCTGCACGCCCCGCACTGGGGATGGAGCCCCCAACCCGGGCCTGTGCCCTGACCGGAATCACAGCGTGACCTCCTGGTTCATAGGTCAAAGTTCAACCACAGAGCCACGCCAGCTGGGCTCTAAGATTTTTTTTTTAACTCTTAGGCGTCGTGCAATTTTGATGGTAACTGCCTCACCGGCTCTTCCCATTCATCCTGTCTGGGCTGACAGAGGCCCTGAGGCCAGGGGTTCCAGTCTTCACGGCTCGAGGTTTGTGCTGTGTAGCCGTGCCCCCTACCCCCTCCAGCTCCCCCGGTTTTGTGTCCGGCCACTGGCCTCTGGGGACCCACGTCTCCGTCCTTGACCGTCTTGTGAACCCTGCAATCCCAGGTGCGTGCCTCTTGCTCTGGTGCAGACACACAGCTGCGTGCGTTCTCCCCTCTGCTGTTCTCCAGCAGGTGCGTCCTGCTACAGCCCAGCTGCTCACCTCGGGCTCGGGTTTGAGTTTTATGGGCACAATATCCTCTCAAACCTCTCAGAGGACGTTAACTGGAGTGTTTTTATAGGACCTTCCTCCTCGATTGCTGTTTCCTCTGCCGTTCGTTTCTCTCGGTGCATTTGTCTTCACCCCTCTCTCCCGTGCTGCTGGCTTCCCTGCAGGCCTGCTTCACATCACAAAGAGCAGGCAAAGATGGAGAGGGTGCAGGGGAGAATGCTGGAGAGGGTGCAGGGGAGGGTGCTGGAGAGGGTGCAGGGGAGGGTGCTGGAGAGGGTGCAGGGGAGGGTGCTGGAGAGGGTGCAGGGGAGGATGCTGGTGAGGGGCCTCCGCACCGGCCAGCTCTCCCCTCCCAGATACTGATCAAGTCGCGCTGTGGGGCCAGAGAGACGGGGCAGCCGCCAGGTTCTCTGCAGACTGGGGGGCCCCCGTGTCAGAGTGAGGGGTGTGGGCCCCATGTTGGAGTGGGGAGGGTTCCACTCTGGGTCTGTCCAGCTCCGGCTTCTCCTGTGGGATTGATCCCACGGGTTCAGGTTGTGTCTGAGAGTCGGCACCCGTGGGTGGGGAAAGCGGGGTCTGAGGGTGGGCTTGCCTCACATGCAAACACTACCACCTTGTTTTCAAACTGGGTCCCCGCCCAGCCCGCCCACACCGGCTGCCTGGGAGCCACTCCTCACCCCCATGGGGGTGGGCAGCCAGATGCCAGCCTCCTCCAGGGTCAGAGGTCAGCTCTCACGCCTCTGCACCCAGCCCCTGGAGTTTACTAAAACCTCTGAGTCCTTGTGGTGAGGAATAAGATGCGAAGCACATCCAGTTTCTGGCCCAGGATGGGACGGGGGTTGGGCGGGAGAAGGGGCAGGCTGGGCTCATGTCGGTGGCGATCAGTGCCGTGGGCCCAGCGATCCCCCCAGGAGGCAAGGCCTCTCCGTGCAAGGAGGCCGGTCACAAGCCTCCCCGACTCGCCAGGTTGCCAGCGAGTGGGGAACAGCATCTCAGCCTCCGCCCGGGAGCGGAGCGAGCTGAGCCAGGGCGGGCGGAGGGCACCGGCCCACAGGCGTTTCTGCTTCAGAGGCTCCCGGGGATCCCGGCGTGGAGACGTCGGACGGATGGGCAAACAGGCCCGGGCACACCTGGTGCCTCTACCGAGGGGCCCCTGGGTGTCACAAAGATGGGGGCAGATGCCGTCTCAGGGGCCAGGGTCTCCACATCAGGCTCATGGCTTCGTGGTCTGTCTTCCCGAGTGTGGGGGGCAAGCGGCCAGCTTCTGACGACTCCAAGAGAGCAAGCGTGATTGTGTCACCTCACAAGCCGGTCCGGCCGCCCCTTGCTGGCTTGGTGGCCTCAGCAGGCAGGTGGGCCAAGGCCAAGGGCAAGGAGCTGGCAGCATCGTCCAAGGCGGCCACGCAGAGCCAGCCGGCAGGGCTGCCTCCACCACAGGGCCCCGAGGTCGCTCCAGGCCGGCTCACCCGCCCGCAGTCACGGGCCCAGCGTGACGGCCCAGCGAGGAGGCTGAGGAACACGGGGTGCCCCCCTGGCCCTGCCCCTCAGAACAGCCCCTTCCCGTCCTGCTTGAGCAGCTGCATACAAAGACACGGGGGACTGTGCCCTCAGGAGGCCCCAGGCGGAGAGGGCTCAGGAGCCGCTGAGCCGACACAGCTGCGCCGGGAGATAAACGACTTTGTTCCGCTGGTTCCAGCTCAGGGCCCACGCGACGGCTCTGGCTGTCACTCAGCCCAGCGGCTGGCGTGGCTGCGAGGCGGGCCTGTGGAGGTCCTGCTCTGCCCTGGCCACCGAGACCCGGGGGCCACGGCCCCATCGACCTCCAGCGAGCCTCAGGGACTGTCGGGAAGCAAAACCACGGAACCTTCGGAAACTCGCTGGAGGCCACACGGCGAGGAGGTGGGGGTCGGGCTCAGCCCCGGTTCAGAGCGAGAGGCTGAGCCCCGGGGCTGCACAGCGCCTCAGGGGCTGCAGTCCCCGACCTGGACCTGCACCGGCCGACCTGGGCCCGCACCGGCCGACCTGGGTCTGCACCGGCCGACCTGGGCCCGCACCGGCCGACCTGGACCCGCACCGGCCGACCTGGACCCGCACCGGCCGACCTGGACCCGCACCGGCCGACCTGGACCCGCACCGGCCGACCTGGGTCCGCGCCGGCCGACCTGGGTCTGCACCGGCCGACCTGGACCCGCACCGGCCGACCTGGACCCGCGCCGGCCGACCTGGACCCGCGCCGGCCGACCTGGACCCGCGCCGGCCGACCTGGACCCGCGCCGGCCGACCTGGGTCCGCACCGGCCGACCTGGACCCGCACCGGCCAACCTGGGCCCGCACCGGCCGACCTGGGTCCGCACCGGCCGACCTGGGTCCGCGCCGGCCGACCTGGGTCCGCACCGGCCGACCTGGACCCGCGCCGGCCGACCTGGACCCGCGCCGGCCGACCTGGACCCGCGCCGGCCGACCTGGACCCGCGCCGGCCGACCTGGACCCGCACCGGCCGACCTGGACCCGCGCCGGCCGACCTGGACCCGCGCCGGCCGACCTGGACCCGCGCCGGCCGACCTGGGTCCGCGCCGGCCGACCTGGGTCCGCACCGGCCGACCTGGACCCGCACCGGCCAACCTGGACCCGCACCGGCCGACCTGGGCCCGCGACGGCCAACCTGGGTCCGCACCGGCCGACCTGGACCCGCACCGGCCGACCTGGGTCCGCACCGGCCGACCTGGACCCGCACCGGCCGACCTGGACCCGCACCGGCCGACCTGGACCCGCACCGGCCGACCTGGACCCGCACCGGCCGACCTGGACCCGCACCGGCCGACCTGGGTCCGCACCGGCCGACCTGGACCCGCACCGGCCGACCTGGACCCGCACCGGCCGACCTGGACCCGCACCGGCCGACCTGGACCCGCACCGGCCGACCTGGACCCGCGCCGGCCGACCTGGACCCGCGCCGGCCGACCTGGACCCGCGCCGGCCGACCTGGACCCGCACCGGCCGACCTGGACCCGCACCGGCCGACCTGGACCCGCACCGGCCGACCTGGACCCGCACCGGCCGACCTGGACCCGCGCCGGCCGACCTGGACCCGCGCCGGCCGACCTGGACCCGCGCCGGCCGACCTGGACCCGCGCCGGCCGACCTGGACCCGCGCCGGCCGACCTGGACCCGCGCCGGCCGACCTGGACCCGCGCCGGCCGACCTGGACCCGCGCCGGCCGACCTGGACCCGCGCCGGCCGACCTGGACCCGCGCCGGCCGACCTGGGTCCGCACCGGCCGACCTGGACCCGCACCGGCCAACCTGGGCCCGCACCGGCCGACCTGGACCCGCACCGGCCAACCTGGGCCCGCACCGGCCGACCTGGACCCGCACCGGCCGACCTGGACCCGCGCCGGCCGACCTGGGCCCGCGCCGGCCGACCTGGACCCGCACCGGCCGACCTGGACCCGCACCGGCCGACCTGGACCCGCACCGGCCGACCTGGACCCGCACCGGCCGACCTGGACCCGCACCGGCCGACCTGGGCCCGCACCGGCCGACCTGGGCCCGCGCCGGCCGACCTGGGCCCGCGCCGGCCGACCTGGACCCGCGCCGGCCGACCTGGACCCGCGCCGGCCGACCTGGACCCGCGCCGGCCGACCTGGACCCCGCGCCGGCCGACCTGGACCCGCACCGGCCGACCTGGACCCGCGCCGGCCGACCTGGACCCGCGCCGGCCGACCTGGACCCGCACCGGCCGACCTGGACCCGCACCGGCCGACCTGGACCCGCACCGGCCGACCTGGACCCGCGCCGGCCGACCTGGGTCCGCGCCGGCCGACCTGGGTCCGCGCCGGCCGACCTGGGTCTGCGCCGGCCGACCTGGACCCGTGCCGGCCGACCTGGGTCCGCACCGGCCGACCTGGACCCGCACTGGCCAGGAGACCGAGTGAGCTCCCAGCCCTGTGATCCAGGCCACGACACAGTCCTGCACTCCTTACGCTCCAGGCCGTCGCTAGGGTTTGCAAGGAAAACGGTCATGGAGACCCTCCTCTGCCCTGTCCTGGAGGCGCCGACGGCACAGGAGGCTGCGAGGAGGGCTGCGGGAGGCAGCCCATCGGTGATTCGCCCTCACGGGCACCCGCCCCGCGTCGGGAGGCTGGCCAGCGTTCGGACACACACCTGTTTGTGTCCCCAATGGAACACATCGGCACGGGCCAAAGCAGCCGTTTTGTAGAAGCAGCAGCGTAACGAACCTGAGGAATTCCCCAGGGTCACTCTGCACAGGGCGGGCTCCCCGCAGACCACGCGCAGGGCCATACATCAGGGAGAAGCGATAAGTATCGCGGCCACTTAAGTGAGACAGGCCGCCGGCCTCGAGTCCTCGATCTCTGTCGGCTGAGGGCCGGCACGAGCCCCCTCCCCGGAGCTCGTGGCCACTGCGGCCGCTGCCTGTGCGTGTGCCCGGCCTGCGTGTGCCCGACATGCGTGTGCCCGACATGCGTGTGCCCGGCCTGCGTGTGCCCGACATGCGTGTGCCCGACATGCGTGTGCCCGGCCTGCGTGCGGCCTGCGTGTGCCCGGCCTGCGTGCGCCCGGCCTGCGTGCGCCCGGCCTGCGTGCGCCCGGCCTGCGTGCGCCCGGCCTGCGTGCGCCCGGCCTGCGTGCGCCCGGCCTGCGTGCGCCCGGCCTGCGTGTGCCCGGCCTGCGTGTGCCCGGCCTGCGTGCGCCCGGCCTGCGTGCGCCCGGCCTGCGTGCGCCCGGCCTGCATGTGCCCGGCCTGCGTGTGCCCGGCCTGCGTGTGCCCGGCCTGCGTGTGCCCGGCCTGCGTGTGCCCGGCCTGCGTGTGCCCGGCCTGCGTGTGCCCGGCCTGCGTGCGCCCGGCCTGCGTGCGCCCGGCCTGCGTGTGCCCGGCCTGCGTGTGCCCGGCCTGCGTGTGCCCGGCCTGCGTGTGCCCGGCCTGCGTGTGCCCGGCCTGCATGTGCCCGGCCTGCGTGCGCCCGGCCTGCGTGAGGCACCGCAGGGACTCGGTCCTCTTGTGAGCGCTGACCTCTTTCTTTTTAAATCCTCACCTGAGGATGTTTTCCCTTTGGTTTTTAGAAAGAGTGGGAGAGAGGGAAAGATGGAGAGAGACACCAATGGGGGAGGAACACACTGGCCTCCCGCATGAGCCTCATCCAAGGTCTAGGCCGGGAGGGAGCCCACAACCAAGGTACACGCTCTTGACTGGAATCGAACCCGGGACCCTTCAGTCCGCAGGCCGACGCTCTGTCCACTGAGCCACACTGGCCAGGCCTGTGACTCTCAGCTGAGTGAGGAAAGAGGGACTCTCTGTGCCTCTGCAAGCGGAATGTGCTGCTTCACTGGAGAGCAGGGGTCGGGAATGGACAGAACTTCTGAAATGGGCCGTTGAATGGGGACGGGGCGGGGGTGGGGAGGGGCGGCAGGCTTCGTAGACATGAGTGCGGTGTTTCTGGACGAAGAGAGACTCTGGACCGAAGCGTGGAGAAGAGGCAAGAAGCAGCCAAGAGAGGAAGCTGAGAACCCGTGCCAATGTGTGTGTGGGGGCGAGGGGGCAGCGTTCCAGCTGGGGCCACACGCAGGCCCTGGGCCAGGCTGTGTCCCGGTGCGGCCACTCACAGCTCAGGTGGTTTCCGTGTGGCCCCAGCGGCCGCGCCCTGGGCAGACGTGGCCCTGCTCGGGCGCCAGTGGGCGCTGACTGGTCGCAGCTGGACGATCGGTGGCGTGGGCCTGGAACCCACCCGGAGGCCTATTTGGCGCGCCTGGCGCAGGGCCTCTCACCGATCCCCGGGGCTCAGGGCGCGGTGGTCGCCCAGGTCTTCGGGGGACAACGTGAGACAGCCATGATGGAGGACCAGACCCCCTTTCGGCTCCAGTCCCGAGCGAGCAAGCAGAGCGGGGACTGCCTTCCTGTCATTGAAAGATGAGCCGACAGCAACACCCACAAAGGAAACAGCTCGTCAGACACCCAGGCCGGACGTGCGGCCCTGCGCCCCAGAGGGAGGGGCGGAGGCGGTGAGGCCTGCCACCGGGACCTCTGCCCGCAGGCCAGGCGGCGTCAGGACTGGCGCCCCGGGAGGGCCGAGCAGAGCCCGTGAGCGCGACCGAGGCCTGTGGACAGAGGTCGGCGTCGGGGAGGCCGAGGTAGCGGGATCTGTGGGACAGTCGCACGGGGAGAAAGGGGCTGTTCGGATGAGACACCCCGAAATTGCATGGTCCCCCAACGCCGGCCTGATCCCACCAGGCCTGTGTAGGGCAAGGAGGTGGGATGCGCAGCACCGGGGCCACAGCGCTCTGAGGGGCCTCGACCTGGGGTCGCCACAGCGCCCAGGAGACCCCGTGGGGCTAACTTAACCCGGAAGTGAAAAGGATCCTCTGCCCATCCCCAAAGAGCCCAGAAAACAAACACAATCAAAATAATCGACAGGTAACAGAACCAGCGGCGGAGAAACCCAGACTCTCTGAAGGACAGAGCAAGACCCAGCACGCAGGACCGTAAACCCACAGCTGTGACCTTTTTCCTAAAGGTAAGGTTCAGACACAGGGAATTCTGGTCCATCACCAGAAGGCAAAAAGAGCTCAGTGAAATAGAAAAATCCAGAACTCAGCTGGAGGCCCGGTCAGGGTGGCTCAGTGGTTGAGCCACAGACCTATGAGCCAGGAGGTCACGGATGACTTCCGGTCGGGGCACATGCCCAGGTTGCAGGCTCGATCCCCAGTGGGGGTGTGTGCAGGAGGCAGCTGATCGGTGATTCTCTCTCATCACTGACACTTCTATCTCGCTCTCCCTCACTCTCCCTTCTCCTCTGAAATCAGTGAAAATACAGATTAAAAAATAAACGGATAGACACTACAATTATCGGGCAAATTGTTAGGCTGTCTGAAAAAGCAAAACTTGATCATATGCTACTTGTAAGAAACTAACTTTAACTATGAGGACACACAGCATTTAAAAATGGAAACTTCTATGTCTTCCAAACGCTAAAGAAAGCTGGAGAGGCTCGGCTCTATTAATATCCGGGAAGCAGGCTGTATTGGAAGCGTATATTATTGGGAAAAAGAGGACCTATCATAGCAACATGGGGCTGCATTCATCAGGAAACCACCAATTCCTAATGTTCTCAATGTGTGAGCGCAAGTAACCAAGCGCATCTCACACAGTACGATGCAGGCAAAAGGCTAATGTGCGTGACTGAGTGGGGTGGATTCTGGGAATCTGAGGTTGAATTAATAAACACAAAGGTTAACACATGGAAATCAATTAATTCACCACATTTTAAGAATCTAAGGAGGAAAATGTGATTTCTTTAGTAGATGCAGAGAAAACCTTGGGTGACATTTTACAGTGATTCATGATAAAGTTTCAGCAAACTGGGCACAGAGGTAAAACCCAGCAACCTGGTACAGCAGGTCTGAAACGCCCCAGCTGATGGCACCTGCTGAAATGGACAGTGGGTGCCCACACCCACCAGGACTGGCCCATATTGTACAGGAAGCCCAGCCAGAGCGGAAGGCGAGGGGCAGGGCTGAAAGGAAGAAACGGAACCGCCTTAATAGGCACATGGCTCGCTGGTGAACAGAGGAAATCCAAAAGAATTCGCCAGAAACCTTCTAGAATGAATGAATGACTTTGGGCAAAATCACTGAAGACAGGGCCACGGCAGGAAAATCGATCGAATGTCTGAGTACTACAACTAAATCACGGCACTTGGACTTTTAAGGAGGCCATGTGTATAATAAAAGCGTAATGTGCTAATTAGACAGGATGCGAGGGAAGCAGCCAGGGGAAGGACAGCCACCTCTAGCACGAATTTCATGCACCGGGCCTCTAGTGCCAAATAAAATAGCATCAAAAACAGCACATTTAGAGGCAGAACTACAACAAAATACATTCAAGACAAATACACAGACAATAACAAAGCATCGCTGAGGGAAATGAAGGCAGACCCCAATAAATGGAGAGACAGAGAAGTGGGCATCCAATGGAGACACGGAAGACTCAGTATTGTTAAGTCATCAATGATTTCAAAGGAGATCTACAGAGTCAGCCTCAAGCAAAAGTCTCTTTTTTTAAAACAGAAATTGCCAAGCTGATTCTGAAATGCACACATGATCTCACTTACACGTGGAATCTGATGAACCACATGAACGGAGGAATAATCTAGAACCAGAGGCCTGGGTGCATGGGACAGACTGACAGCAGAAAGGGGTGTGGGGGGACTGGGTGATGGCTGGTGAAGGGATGAGCCATGGACACACACCTGGGTGGTGAAGGCGGGGGGAGTGCTGATGGGAGGTTGGGAGAGGGGGAGGTGGCCTGGGGCTAGGGGGCGTGGAGAGGCAAGACTGGAACAGCAGCAGGGGGCATGGGGGCTGCTGCACATGTCCTTCCTCAGAATCACGGTGGTGGCACACAGGCGGGCCAATCTGTGCAAACGCACCCAGGTGAGCACTTCCACCGGGTGCGCCTGGTGTCAATGGGAGCTACACCCCGATACAACCGACTTTTGCAAAAGAATAAAGTTTTCCTCGGAGGAAGGGGGAAATACACTTTATTAACAATCATCCTGTGAAGCACGTACACGTGCACTTAGCATACTTATCTCTCTATATAAAAAGCCAGCGACCAGAACGACCAGAGACCAGAACACCACGGCCCCTGGTCCCACCGCCCTCCACCCAGGGTGCGGTTAGGGGCGGCCCCAGGCAACACGACAGGGTGCCAGTTGGATGGGGGAAGTTGGAGAACCAAGGAGGAAGGCCTTAAGGATCTGCGGGGTTGGGTTTGGAGTGAGCTGGGGAAGGACGAGGAAGATGCGATTGGAAAGGGCTCAGCACCTACCTTTCTCATGGCGACCGGAAGTGGACTGCATGGGCGGCTGCTTCACGACTGCGCCTGGGCCCCACGTGCTCATGGCTGGTGCTCCCGAAACCTCGCTGATTCCAGACAGTAAACAGCCATCCACGCAAAACACAAAAATCCGCCTCTAGCCAGAGGCCTCGGACTTGCATCGTGAGACTAAAGGCAACACCACTGAAGGCGGCGCTAGAGAAACCGGAAGTGGCAGGCAGAGGATTGTGGGATTGTGGAGAACGCCTGGGCGCCAGGCTAGAACGTGGGCCTGCTACTGCGCACGCGCAGTCAGCCCTCTAGCCCTCAGTCTCGCGGTATTTGGACGTGACTTCCGGCGGGGAATGGTTTAGATTGAGGTTTGCTGTTCCCTTGCAGGGACGAAAGTCAGCAGGAAAGGTTTCGTTTGTTACTCGGTTTGAAGCAGAGGAAAATGGGATGGTGACGAAGCAGACATGTGGGAGATGGGGAAGGGCAGTGTGTCCGGACTGTTGAGAGCTCAGAATCAGAGTTTAGCTGGGATAGAAACCCTGCTAACAGCACCTGATGCCTGAAACCTGAGCTCTGCTTTCAGGTTTTCCAGTCTCTAGTTTGGAGGCTGCCTATGAAAACAGTCCTGGGTGGAAAGTGTTTGTATAGAAGCTGTAAGGATGAAGTGTTTGCTGTGTTTACCATGCTTAGCTCTCCAAGGAACAGGGAATAATGTTAAACGCCTCATGTTCTCAAGAAGCCTGAATTTTAAAATAAGAAGTAAAGAAGACATATAAACATTAAAAAAGAAGAAGAAGCTTGAGTTTTAGGGGGAAATCAGGCAGACAGATGAGCGGTTAGGAGCCAGCGGTCCCAGATTGCGAGAGAATGTCCACAGGATCAGGCCTAACCTGGCAGTCAGACATCCCCTGAAAGGTCCTGGATTTTGAGATGGTGCAGGCTGGGGTGAGGGACCCCGTCTTCCCCTCTCACCCCCGTGCATGAATTTTGTACATCAGGCCTCTAGTTACAAGTAAGATACTGTGCAGTTTTGGTTTGCAGCTCAGTTCCACTCTATAAGGGCATGTGGCCGGGGACAGACAACCAGGCAGGGCGGACTCCTGACATCACAGGGCATGTCATTCTCATCCTAGAGCTGGTCTATAAACAATGCACCAAGGGCTGTGTAATTGCATTTGAAAGGCGTCTGCAATGTGAATGTCTGCGACCAGTCCCTGGGTGCATGGCTGGGCAGGCAGCCTCAGGGAGGAATTCTCAGAAGAAAGACATTTACATACTGACCTGAAGGCTGAATAGGGTCAGGTGCTGAAAGGCGTGGTCAGAGAAGGGGGCAAAGTGGTAATGTGGGACCCGCTGCCCGGGCACTTCCTTCATGCCTTCCTCCAGGTTCTTGTGTGTTAGTCAGGCTAGGCTAGACTAGGCTGCAGTAACAAGTACACCTCCACCTCTAAATGGTTCACACATACACATTTCCTCGTTCTGTCATAGGCCAGAGTGGGCACGTACTTGCTTTTAGCAGCTGTCTTGGATGCTGCACCTCCGTCCACCACATACCTGTGCCATCAGGTGTGTGTGTGTGTGTGTGTGTATGTGCGTGTATGTGTGTGTGTGTGTGTGTGTGTGTGTGTGTGTGTTGGGGGGGGTGCTCCTGGCTTCCCCGTCATTTATGACAGACCTTTGTAGCCAGCCCCAAGAGTGGCTTACATCACTTCTTCCCCTATTGCACTGACCTGGCATTTGTTACTCAGTGCCCAGCCCAACTGCACGGGAGGATGGGAAATGTAGTCTTCCACGTGCCCACATAGGGGAGAGGAGGTGATGAACCTGTAACACTGAGTCTGCAAATCCAGGGGTCGGGGTCACCAGGCAGATTCTTACCCTTCTTCATCTCACCCAGGGCAGTTCTGGGTGCCTTCCTGAGTTCATTTCAGTCAAAAAACTGAACACCACTGACAGATTCCAGGCATCTCCCCTCCTTCCACGAAGCTGGCCACAAGAGTTGATTTTAAAGAAGATAATTAGATGATGTCTGTGCTTTCAGACATACAGGCTTTGTAATATGCCATGCTCAGACCACATTGCCCAGCATGGTGGGGCAAGGGAAAGTTACAGAGGCATCGGCATGACCGTCAGACCTGAGTCCCATTACTGAGCCTTTCTGAGGTTTAAGTTTACGTTCGGAGGCGGGGGGGGAAGAGGGGGGTAGGACACAAGCCCAGATGTTTGGACTCCAAGTAAAGCTCTCTCTCCACCCCCTCTCATTCCTCTCCTCACTCTGCCATCTTTGCAGGACCTTCGGGGGAACTGCAAGGGGTTGTGGTGGGATGACCTTGACATTCGAGGTCATTGCTTGTATTATTGTTGTCGTTAGTATTGTCTCTGCTCTGGGGGCTGTCCTCTTGCGGGAAGGTCACTCTCCCTCCACCTCCTCCCCCCCCACGGCTCTGGAGTTTCTTGTGGGCTCACTCGACTTGAGCAGCTTCTTCCCTCCCTTCCTCCTAATGAGGAAAATATACGTTAACGAGCTTGCAAACGGGCAGCGGGCTGTCTCTGGAGACGAGACACCAGTGCGGGCTGCGTGGCGTGTGTGAAAATGAGTCTTTCACAGGGAAGATGGAAGGAAATCGTGGCGTCCTGAGCACACAGCAGCCAGCGGAGCCATAAAGCTGCAGAGGCGCATTGCTTGGCACGCACGTCTCCCCTCTCTGGGGGCTCTTCGCCATCGCCAAGGAAAGGCGTTGGACTAGGCTTCCGTCTGGAGAAGGCTGAACCGGGAGCCTCACGCGCTGTGAGGGACTGTAGGAAGCCGGGGGACCCAGCATTCCTCACGCCATTGTCCCCAGTCACTCCTGCTGAGACGCCTGACATTTCTGGGTCTCTCACCTCGTGTAGAAGGAGGGTAACAAGAACAGCAGTGACATTTGTTGTGTCCCTGTGTGTGCTGAGCCCTCTGACAGCTGTGCTCTCACCCAGTCATCACAAAGAATTCACAAGGATAGGCGTTGTGCCCATTTTTCAGGCATGGCAGCCAAGATTCAGGGACCTTGTGTAACCAAGGTTACACCCCAGGTCAGGACGAAACTCCAAGGTCATGATTGTCGTAACACACCCCGTTGTCTTCCACAGGAAGAAAAGGCGCTCCGACAGGGGCCGGGGGGAGAGTGACCCCTCAGAGGCTGTCTGTCTTGGAGGGATTCTGGCTCTGAGGGGTCATTAGAGTTCAACCCAATTTAACGGTTGCTAACAGCACATGGCTAAGTGCTCAGGGAAACAGGAGAGGTAGGAGGGATGTGAACTTCCAAAAGCTCTCAGCTGACTGGGGAGGCTCTCAGCTTCCTGGACTGGGATTCACAGTCCTTGGTAAACAGTCACAGCGTCTCTGGCGTGGATGGGGCAGTAGACTGTGATCTGGGGACTTGGGTTAAACGTGGCAGTTGGGGCCCAGGAGGAGTCTGTCTCGGCAGGTCACTTAAGGTGTGGCAGATTCCTGAGGGTGTGCAGGGCACTGAGAGTGTGCAGGGCACTGAGGGTGTGCAGGGCGCTGAGGGTGTGCAGGGCGCTGAGGGTGTGCAGGGCGCTGAGGGTGTGCAGGGCGCTGAGGGTGTGCAGGGCGCTGAGGGTGTGCAGGGCACTGAGGGTGTGCAGGGCGCCTGAGGGTGTGCAGGGAGCTGAGGGTGTGCAGGGCACTGAGGGTGTGCAGGGCGCCTGAGGGTGTGCAGGGCGCTGAGGGTGTGCAGGGCGCTGAGGGTGTGCAGGGCGCTGAGGGTGTGCTAGGAGCTGAGGGTGTGCAGGGAGCTGAGGATGTACAGGGAGCTGAGGGTGTGCAGGGCGCTGAGGGTGTACAGGGAGCTGAGGGTATGCAGGGAGTTGAGGGTGTGCAGGGAGCTGAGGGTATGCAGGGAGTTGAGTGTGTGCAGGGTGCTGAGTGTGTGCAAGGCACTGAGGATGTGCAGGGAGTTGAGGGTGTGCAGGGCACCAGCGGACTGCTCGCTGGGCCAGACTTCTAGTAACTACATGGGCATGTATTGCTGGGAACAGCTCTGGAGGGAGTGGAAGGCTGGTCTAAAAATACCCCAAGAGGCTTTTACAAGAAGGTTGCATTTCACCTCCATTATGGAGGATGGTTTGGGGCCACGCTGGGACAAGGAGAGATGGGTTGTGTTAAGAGGGGGAGAGGGTGAAGGGCTCATGTAAAAAGGCAAGTAACAATAGAGGGCACCAGGGACATGGTCTGGAAATAAGCTGGGTATAAAGCATTCTCAGGGGGTCCTGGCTGCTGTTGCTCAGTGGGTAGAGCATTAGTCAGTGGACTGAAGGGTCCCAGGTTCAATTCTGGTCAAGAGCACACACCTCCGTTGCAGGTTCAATCCTCAGCCCTGGCCCGGGCACATGCAGGAGGCAACTCATCGATGTATCTCTCTCACATCGATGTTTCTCTCTGTCTCTTCCCCTCCCTCCCACTCTCTCTAAAAGTTCATGGAAAAATATCCTCAGGTGAGGGCTAAAAAAAAAAAAAAAAATAGAGTCTGGATGAATTGTGAAGGCACTGAAGGGTTAGAAAAAGGAGCCCTGGGAGATGGAAGCCGTGAAGGGACCTGGCCAGGTTGCCTTTTGTGAATTATTGCCCAGGAAGCGGCGGGGAGTGCGCGCGAGAGGTGAGAGCCCTGGGACAGATGGAAGGATCTGGGAGGCTCGCAGCCATCCAGGTGAGTGATGGCCCAGGCCTAAAGTTGGGCAGTAGCCACACCGCCGAGCCGAGGTTGGCAGACGAAATGGAGAGACAAGCGCCAGGCAAGAAATAGGACTCGATTAGCATAAAATCTGGAGTGCCAGTGGGGGATGATGGGGCGTGGAGGGACAGAGTGTGGCCCGCAAAAATAGAAATGACCGACTCAAGGTCAAACCTTGAACTATTTACTAGCAAGACCTGAATTAGAAACCTGTGCCGGCTGATTCCCAATCAGAGAGACCTTTTCATTTGCCCATCTCGAGGCAAGGAACCACCGCCCCTGTGTCCCAGCAGCACTGACGTGATTAGTGTGGGCCGGGCGCTGGAAGTCTTATATCATTACTTTTGGACGTCTTCAAAGGACAGAGACTCCAGCCCAGACAACAGCCCGGGCTTATAAATTAGTCGATTCATTCCATTCCAGCTGGATATGGGGCTTCTCTTTCAAGTTGGAGGCATCAGGAGAAACCGTCTCTCAGCACAGAGGGAATCCGTCGCCAGAAGAAAATGAATGATTTCCCAGGTTCTCGTGACCTGCCTCGGCTCTGCACGTCGGCACGGCAGCGAGCTCCTCCCTCCCATGGTGTCATTTCTGGGATTTGAAAAGGCCACCAAATATCCAGGCATTTTAAAGAAATCAATTCCTCTAAGGGGAGGGGGGAATCACACACACAAAAGACCGAGGGGAACATGCAAATATGTGTTACTAAATTAATACACGAGCAGGAGCTGGGTAATGAGCGCAATGACTTGGAAGAGAAAGACAAAGGGAAGTATTTCTTGAGCGCCCACGATAAGCCGGGCGGGAGAAAACACGGATTATGCATAATGTCTCCTCTCTAACCGAGGAGGTGGGTATCAATGCCCTCATTCACCATCGAAGAGATTGAGAGGCAGCAAGCCGAAGGGACTCGCTCGATTTCAGAGCGACTGATGTGTGAAGCTAGACTCACCCTGGGCATGCTCCGGGGATAGAAACCCCAGGAAAGGATGTGCCCTGAAGGCGCAGAACAGAGCAACGTCCTAGCAAGAAGAGGATAAAAAAAAAAGGAAGAGGTTTCCAGAACCGAAGATGTGCTTTATAGGGCAGGCAGGGCTACAGCGCTGCCGAGGGAACGGGGTTGAAGAATCAGAACATATCTGTGATGGAAAGGCCTCTGATCGCCGGCCAGCTCTCACTTAATGAAAATCTAAAACCTCCCGCGACACAGTCAGAGCCAAAGCCAGTGCCCCCGCCCCCTTCCTCGGGCAGCAGCAGTGCCTATAGATTGTGGGCAGCAGCTGCAGCTGCTGAAACTCAGTCCGTTTCATTGGGTTGGGAGAGCTGGGGTGGGAGTGAAGCTGGGGATAGGGTGTAGGTCGGTCTGATCGACGACTCTCCAGGAAAGGCAAGTTCTTAAACGGTTTGGGATTGGGGTCCTTGGGGCTGGAAGCCCTCCCTCTTGTTCGCAGTTCATGTTGGAACCCTCCGGGCCTTCGCGCTGTGCGCTTGGCTCCGGCGATGGCATTTACAAGTCGTAAATCTACTGGGGAAGAGGGAGCTCAGAGCAGCAGGCGGTTGTAACGCTTTCTCTAGTCAGTGTGATTGGAAATGGAGTATTCCTGACATTTGAGCTCATCAGGAATTCTCCTGAAATGTGTGGAAAGAGCACAAGGGGAGGCAGGACAGTGGACAGCGGACAGCGCTCCTGGGCGACCAGGAAGCCCGCCCCTGTACGCGGAACTTGCATCAGCACCTTGGACAGAGTCCAGCTGGTAGACCAGCAGGACCAGGGCCTCTGAGGATTCCAGTCCTTCCTTTGGGTTACTTTTCACCGCAATGGACTGTGTGACAGCAGGAGTTGGAGGTGTGGGGATCAGAAGGAGAGCATGTCCTCTGAGCTTTGAGTGTCTGTCTGTCTTGCAGGTGGAGGGAAATTGAAGTGGATGATTATCAACCTCTATTCCTGTCCCAAATATTAAGCTCACACATTCATTTGCCTTTGAGCAACAGAGCTCTGTTTTCTTTTCTTTTTTTAAAAAATAAATTTATCTTTATTGTGGAAAGTATTACAGATGTCCCCATTTCCCTCCCCACTGATCCTCTCCCCCGCCCCCCCCCCCTCCGGGCTTTTGCCACACTCTTGTCTGTGTCCCTGGGTTATGCATCAATGCATCTAAGTTCTTTGGTTAATCTCTGCCCACCCTCGCCCTTCCCTCTGAAATACATGGGAAAAAAAGGAACCCTATACACTCACAGAGAACTCCATTTTCATTTTTAAAATAGGCTCTTAGGTGTAAAGAGCCCATTGCTATCGAAAATACTTCTCCTTCTGTGCTCAGACCCTCTCAGCGACTCTGGGAGGTGGGCAGCGTCGGCACTGATTTTAGGGACGACAAAGCCAAGGCCGGCACTCTTGTCCAAGGCACTCGGGGGATTAAAAGCAGGACCAGACTCAGAATCCGGCCCTCAGCGCTAGGCGTCCTGTCGTGATGTGAGGCGAGGACAGAGGCGGGGCCGCGGGGAAGCCGCTTTCAGACACCCCAGCCTTCTGAGCTTTTTCGTGAGGAGGAGCTTTGCATTAGCCACGGGAAGCGGCGGGAGAGGAGTCTTTCTCAAACACAAAGCTTGTCATGTCACTCCTCTTGTTTAAAGCCCTTTAAGGGCTCCCCCGTGGCCAGCAGGATAAAGTCCAATAATCTCAGCAAGATGTTCAAAGTCTGACCCCAGCCCACCTCGCTAGCTACCGCGCCTGACACTCCATCTCAAGTAGTCCAGCTCCCGTCCCAGAAAATTAGTTATTGCTCCACGGTAATCTCTCCTGTGGCTCTGAGGCTCTGCACACATCATCCTTTCTCCCCTGCCCGCCCCCCCCCACCCCCGCCCTCCCTCTATGCCTTGGGTTGATGATGTGAACTCGAACTCAATCAAAACTCACCACCAAAGTTACCTCCTCTCTGAAGCCCCCCAGTTCCACAGGCCGAGCTGAACTTTCTGCTCTGTGCTTCCTCGCAGCGGTGTTTGTACCTCCATTAGCGCATCCATCACACTCCGCTCTAATTATTTGGGCACTTTACTTTCTCCCCGACTCAGCTGTGAGCACCTCCAGGGCATGGACTCCAGTGGATTCATCTCTCCGTCCCCTGCCAGAGCCTGGGTCTGGGAACACCGTCTGCAAAGACAAAGTTATGGCAGAGCTTTGATTGCTCCTGGGGGGCTCAGGGATGATGGGAGCCATTTGGAGTCTGGGGGAGCCAAGAAGAGAAGCTCTTCCAAACACAAGAAGAGCCATTAGCTTCTAGAGCCACCTAGGCCAACCCAGTGTTCTGGCCCTTGGGGTTCAGGTGGCTCCTTGTGGGGTGGGAGCCTCCCAGGAGGGTCCAGTTACTCGTCCTCTGTCATTTTTCTACCCACAGAGGCGAGACTTCCTGAGCAGCTCTTCCTACTGCCTTGTCTTGCCAAGAACGCAGTCCAAGTCTGTGGTGAGTTGAGACTCTAGGTTACAGTTAAAATCCATCCCCTCATTCAGCCAAGCTCTCCTGACCACCGGCCAAGATCAGAACCCTGCGCCCGGTGCAGGGAGCCCTGAATAAACAAGCCACCACCGCTCCTTCACAGGGAATGCCCCGGGCAAGGGCGACGGGTACTGGAGACCCGGGTGGACGTGGCAGACACGGCGCAGGAAGGCTAGAGCTTAGCAGAAGGGGACAGGGGAGCCCCCCCCGAGGAAGGACAGTTATGCTGCAGCATCGGGAGCGAGGCAGCGCTCATGCATTCCTGGTCTGGGCTTCGCACAGACGCACCCTCACGATGGACGGCTCTAACCAGACAGCGATCCAGTCAGGGACGCCTTCCCTTGTTACGATGAGTTTCTTAAGGAGAAAATGTGGCAGGGTGGTGGGGGGGTGGTCAGAAGTGGGGATACTGAGTTTCCTAGCTCACTAACCAGCTCCCGCCACCTCAGGGACCCGATTCTAACTCCCCCGGCTACAGCCCTAACACCTCCAGCCGGAATGGACGCTGCTGCTAAGGGCTGTGTGATTTGGGGGCGATGCACAAGCTGTTGACCATCGGGGCTCCGGGCGTGCTCCCTGCTGTGGGGTCGGGTGTGGCCGGGTGCCCGCTGCGCCGGGGACCTGCAGTGCCTCTGCCCAAGAGGCCTGGTGACCACTCGCCTTTGGGGGAGGGGGTTCCCCTTGCACACATGGAGGAGGAACTCTTCTCGATGTCCTTCCTGTGCCATCGTCCCGGCTCAACCCTCACAGCGCCCCCTGGGAGGGCAGGTCGTGCATTGTCATTGCCATTTCAGGAGAGACGTGGAAAGAGAAGGCAGCTCGGCCAAGGCAAAGGCCTGAGGGGGTGCTTTGCTCCGCGCTGCAGGGAGGTGTTGCTGCGGGGGAGGCCAAGCCGCTCTGAGCAGGGAATGCCACAGGGAATCTCGCCGTTAGTGGCTCCCGGGGGGCCCGCCTACGGCGCCGCCTCGGCTTGCTTTTGCGCACCCAGCTCATGGACGGCGTTAGCACCCACAAATGACTAGGTCTGAGGAATGGGAGGCCCAGACCCCAGTCCAGAGCCCCCACCCCGAATGTGGCTGAGTGCAGCCTCTTATTCTCAGGATAAAGGGAGGGGTGAGCCCGGCCTCTGTGTGGCTCAGAGGTTGAGCATCAACCTAGGAACCGGGAGGTCAGGGTTCGATTCCCAGTCAGGGCACAGGCCCAGATTGCGGGCTCAATCCCCAGTAGGGGGCGTGCAGGAGGCAGCCCATCAATGATTCCCTCTCATCACTGATGTTTCTCTCTCTCCCTTCCTCTCTGAGATCAATAAAAAGTAATGAATGAATGAGTGAATGAATGAATGAATGAATGAATAAATAAAGGAGGGCCTGGAGGACCCCAGAAGGAGCTGCTATGTTGGAGGCCCCGTCTGCTCCCCGAGCGCACCTAGGCCTGTGGCTCACCCCTAAGCCCGGCTCCCCCACCCGAGTGACAGAGGATGAAGTGGCCCTCGGGTGACAGACAATCACCTGGAACAATGGCCAGATTGCTCAGCGCAGCCGGATGGTTCCCTGTGGAGCCGTTTTGGCGACGTTTAGCCTATAACTGCCGAGCCAGGGAGCACGGCACCCCTGCCACAGAGCCGCCGAGAGCTCTCCCTTCAGCTCCGGATGCCCTGCTGCGCACTGGCGCGGGGACGAGGAGGCTAGGGTCCCCCCTCTCCCCCTCCCCCGCCACAGACTAGGGGGCATAGTTCCCCCTCTGCCCCTCCCCCTCCACAGACTAGGGGGCCATGGTCCCCCCTCTCCCCCCTCCCCTGCCACAGTCCACGGCCCGAGAGATAAGCAGCCCACTGACAGCCTCATCGCTCTCCCACTTGGTGTCCCTAACGGAGCGTCTGAACGGCAGAGATTGGGAGGAAACAAATAGGGATGAAGGAGCAGGAGTGGGGGGGGGCCGGGGGAGCAGGCCGGACCCGCTGTGGAAAGGGGATGATTGGAGCGGAATGCGGTACTAATCTAAGCCCCGAAATGACGGATGGATTCTCCACGGTGTTTTTATTCATCAGCCTCGGATGCGGCACAATTTGCAAATTTCACGTGGCAGCTATTAAACTTCCTCCTCGGGCCGAAAACGAGCGGGATTTGCTAATTCCGGCTGGCGCGCTGCGCGTGGGTCCTGGGGGCGAGCGCCCCACAGGCGGGCTGGACGGGCGGCGGCCTTGGCAGACAGGGGCCCAGCAGCGGGGAGAAGAGTCCGGGGCAGCGCGTGCCCCTCTTTCTGGCGACGGCAGGGTCACCCGAGTGTCGTGGGCCCCGAGGACGGACGCCTGTCTCCAGGAGGGAGGAGCTGAGGCAGGGGCGAGGCAGAGAGGGAGAGAGGCCTCCTGAGCACAAGAGGACACCAGTGGATAGACCAGCCCCCGACCCTCACAGGCACCGGGGACCCCTTGGGCCTGGTTTTCGGATCTGACGCTGGGAAACCTGCATCGGGCCCACCCAGCAGGAGGCGTCTCTCCCCAGAGGACCGTCTGATCAGAAAGGACACGGAGGGAGCACGGACGGCTGCGTGGGCCTCTGCCTGTCCGGCTCTCCTGGGGGGACGCGGGGCCTCGGAGCGCAACGTGGGGCGTAGGGTGCGGGTGGGCACGCTCTCCTCCGAGTGCGTGACTTTGGCCGGCTTCATCCTCGACCTCAGGGCGTCCGTGTAGCCTCTCCCGGCTGCCTGCCAGGCCCCCCCGGGGCCGGTTGGAGCGGGCCGGCTCTGAGTCGGCGGAAGACGGGCCGGCCGAGGGGGATGCCCACGGACGACCTCCCTCTACCCCACGCAGCTCGACCGATCCCATCGAGACGCCCAGTTTAACGGATTTAAGTGTAACGCTTACGGGGGGGCCCGCCCTCCCTGTCTCTGAACAAATCCTACACCAGCGCCAGTGCCTCATTCCGGGGCCGCTCCTCCCAGCTGCCCCCCAGCCTCCGCTGTTTCTCACTCTCTTCTTTCCCTCTGTATCGGAGTCCATTCCCTCTTAAATCCTTCTTCCACATTACTCCAAGGCGGATTTTCCTTGTGTATGTGGTTCTCTGTTCCAAGAATGTCATTTTTCAGAACCAAACAGTTTGTCTTTTAAGCATGAAATAAAATTAAAACAATTTAATTGGGGGAGGGGAGGCATTTCTTGCCCAGCCCCCTCCACTCCCAGGTGCAGCTGGCAGGGCTTGGTGGAGGCAGTAAGCCACGCCCCTTTCTGAGCCCTGCGGGTGGAGGAGGGCAAGGCCGAGGGCCCGTGCGTGGCGGGGATGTTGGTTTCCGGTTGAGAAGGGGCCGAGCACAGAAACCACTGCCCACCCCGCCTCCCGCGCCCGGAGCGAGGTCGGTGAAGCAGAGCCCGCGCCGGGCGGGGCTCACGTGCCTTCTCCGTCCCGGTGCCCCGCACAGCGCCAGGCTCCCCGCAGACTGCGGAGCGTGCCAACGGCCGGAGAACGCGCCATCTGAACAAACAAAGGAGCCATCGGCGCCCGTCTGAGATGTGACGCAGATGTTGGGAGGATTGGGCGGGGGACGGAAAATAACCGTAATTAATATGGAACGGCGTCTGAGGGACATGGTAACGGCATCCCGGAGCAGATGGGTAACGCACGCAGCGAGCTGAAGACGCTCCCACGGGCCAGAGAAAATGCTAGAAATGGAGCCCCGGGGCAGAGGGAGAGAGCGCATCCCGGGCCGCTTCGGGCCGAGCCGGCGGTGGAGAGAGAACCGGCGATCTCGAAGACGGGCCGGGAGGACCTTCCCACGCTGAGTCGGAGAGAAACATCGTGTGAGGCGTGTTTAAAAGTCACAAAAGCGGAAGGGAAACACCCCCAAACTGTGGGACACTGTGCAGCGGTGTAACAATGTGTGTGACTGAGGTACCAGAGAGAGAACACCAGAAACTGGGGGGAGCCACGCCCGGGAGTTTTCAGACCCAGAACCGCAGCCCGGACGCTCCGAGGACTCGGGCTGCAACGGCTGGCGGGGCCTGAGAGACGGGGCACGGGGCCGCACGCGCGTCGGGGTCCAGCTCTCCTGCCTCCACAAACTCCCCATGGCCACGGCTCACGGCCTACGGAGCTGCGGCTGTGCCTATTATTGGGGGTCCCCGGTGGCCTGGAGGATCAAGTGAGGTTCACACTCTGACCCTGACCCAGGTCACACACTGACCCTGACCCTGGTCACGCTGACCCTGACCCAGGTCACACACTGACCCTGACCCTGGTCACACTCTGACCCTGACCCTGATCACACTGAGCCCTGACCCTGGTCACACTCTGAGCCCTGACCCTGGTCACACTCTGACCCTGACCCTGGTCACACTCTGACCCTGACCCTGGTCACACACTGACCCTGACCCTGGTCACACACTGACCCTGACCCTGGTCACACTCTGACCCTGACCCTGGTCACACACTGAGCCCTGACCCTGGTCACACTGAGCCCCGACCCTGGTCACACTCTGACCCCTGACACTGGTGACAGGCTGAACCCTCTGCAGAAAAGCGTGCGCCCACACACACCACTGTGCGGATCGTTGTCATGATTTTCGGGGTTCACCGTTCGGCCAGAGCCCCCGAGACCATGTTAAATGGGTTTATGCCACTAATAGTGAAGCAGAAACGCCCGCGGAGATAAAATTAGACGCCTACCTCCTCACAAACACAAAAATAACCAGGTCCAGATGGAGACGTGTAAAGGCAACACTGTCCCACGTCTTTAAAAAGCACAGGGGAGTGTCTGTACAACAGACACGGGTCAGGGGAGCTCAGGGCCCCGCCAGCCAGCGACAGGGGGCAGGGCCCGCGAGGAGACGGGCCGCGGGCGAGGCCGGTCCTGGGCGAAGCAGGAAACCGCCTGGTGTGGACAACTGACACCCACCGGCTGACGCGGATGACGCGGCTGGTGACGCCGCGTGTGGGCAGGATGTGGACACGGGAGCCCTCGCACGCCGTGCCGGGCGGGCGACTCTCGGCAGCCACTTCGGAGAGCAACGTGGCAGTCCCCGCAGACGCCGGCGTCTTGCGTGCCCCCAAGGAGTCCAGTGGCTCCCCCTCTGGTGGCTCCGCGCCGATGGCCCTACAGGGTCCGCGAAACTGGTTCTGGAGCCGGATTTATAACAGCGCACGGCCGGCCCGGACGGGGGCTCCGCCTGGGGAACGGGGAACACGGGGTGCCAAACCGCGGAACGGCAGGCGGCCGTTAACGTGAGCGGCCCGTCCGTCGCCCGGTGAGTCTCTGAGACACGCCGGGAAGGGGACGAGAACACAGCACGTGGGAAAACACACAAGGAAAGTCGCTGCGTGGAATTGGAGAGGCCACAAGAGCGATCTCTGGTGCTGCTGAGTGGGCCCTGACCCTGGTCATAGGCTGAACCCTGACCCTGGTCACACTCTGAACCCTGACCCTGGACACACCCTGACCCTGACCCTGGTCATAGGCTGAACCCTGACCCTGGACACACCCTGAGCCCTGACCCTGGTCACACCCTGACCCCTGACCCTGGTCACACTGAACCCTCACCCTGGTCACACTCTGAACCCTGACCCTGGTCACACTGAGCCCTGACCCTGGTCACACCCTGAGCCCTGACCCTGGTCACACTGAGCCCTGACCCTGGTCACACCCTGAGCCCTGACCCCTGACCCCGGCCACACTCTGGGCCCCATCTCTGGTCACAGATGTACTCCTGATCACTGACCCTGGCCTGGCCCTGAGTCCTGGTCACACTAGAAGCCTCTTTGTCCCCGGCCACAAACGCTGGGGGGAAGATCAGGAAGATGACGGCGAGGCCTGGGCGGTGGGAAGCCCCCCCATGAGCTCGGACAGCAGCAGGGCCCGGCCCGGCCCTCCTCGTGGGGCGCGACTCAGGGGGACGAGGCGGGCCCCAGTGCCAGGCGGCCGCACCGCGTGCTCTGCACAGCCGCCGCTGACCCGCGACGCGACGCTAATTGCTCTCAGCGGTGCGGTGCTCCGTTTGAAACAAGGTGAACGGTGGTTTCATTGAAAAACAGAAATTGCACGGCATATGCCCCGAGCAACTTCAGTGCTGCTGCCAGGAGCTGCCACAGGCCCTGGCCACGTCCCGGGAGAGCCTGCAGGATGCTGGGGAGACCGGCGGCACCAGGGGTCCCCCCTTCCCGGCAGGTTCCGGGGGGCAGGCGGCCGGCGGGACCTCCGCGCCCAGCCTGCACCGGCTGGGGTGACCGCTCGCGCAGAAGCCCCCTCGGACGTGGCTCCGGCCTCAGCGTTCGGCTTGTCTTCCCCGGAGTTTGGCGCCTGGCAATGGATCAGGGGCGGGGTGACAGTCACTGCCTACCACACTGCCGAGTTTGTGGGCTTCTCTGTTAGTCCTCGCTGGGGGGTATTTTCCTATTGGTTTTTATAGCGGATGGAGGGGGCGGGGAGAGGCAGAGAGAGACACTCGGATTGGCTGCCTCCGGCACCGCTGGGCACACCAAGGATGGAGCCCACCATGGAGGCCGTGCCCTTGACCGGAACCGAACCTAGGGCCCTTCAGCCCGCAGGCCGACCGACCCTCTGTCCACGGAGCCACCCCGGCCGCAGCCACGTTGCCCATGTTTTGATGGTGGGGCGGGGATGTGGTCATACCCGGGCCATGATGGGTGTCTGTCCTTAGCGTCAGGACAGAAGCCTGCTTCGGGCTGACCAGGGCAGGGCCGGCCAGGGACAGCCTGCCCCCAGCAGGACGGGGCGCCGGAGCTGCCCTCTTCTCGGAGTTCGGACCCAGGGGACCCGGAGCCGGGCTGTGGGGTCCGGGCTCAACTCCCTGCCTACGTGGGTGGCCTGGGGGCGCTCTGGGAGGGCCACGCTGGCCCCCGCGGGGACGGGTTCCGGGGACAATAAGCGGAGCAGGTTTGGCTTCCCTGCCCACTGCAAGCTGGATGCCCTGCGACAGGCGACCTGGCACAGTGGTGGGCAAACTCATTCGTCAGCAGAGCCAAATAGGAACAGTACAATGATCAACGTTTCTGTCGAGAGCCAAATTTTTTAAACGCAGACTTCTTCTAACGCCACTTCTTCAACACAGACTCGCCCGGGCCGTGGTGTTCCAAAGAGCCGCATGTGGCTCACGAGCCGCAGTTTGCCAACCACTCACCTGGAGGACACAGCCCCGCCAGGTGCAGGGACACGGCGGGGGTGGCGGGGCCAACACCTGCCCGGCTGTGCTCACCAGGGGCGAGCCGCCTGCACCAGCCCAGGGCCGCCCCGTGGCCCGATGTCTGACCTCCGACCCCACCGCTGTGCCATGCTCCAGGCTGCAGTCCCGGGATCCGGGCGCATCCCTGGGAGCGCGCTCTGTTTGACCTTCCAGCTGCGGCAGCTCCCACCCAGTTCAGTTAACGCCCACCATCTCCACAGGCCCAAAGGGGAGAGGGAAAGAGAAGGCTCCTGGTGGAGAGGACTCAGGAGCGGCTTCTGGCGGACGTTCCGGCCGCCGCCCACATCACCTGCTGTGCGTCCTTCCGCCCTCGCTTCCTCCTCTACCAGGAGGTGGCGCCTGCTGACCCCTCTTCAGCCCCTCCCCGCCCGGCCTCCGCTCACCCAGCCCCCTTCCTCTGCGAGTCAGGTCTGTGACCCACCCCACATCGAGGGGAGAGGGCACAGTGTTTGTCTTTCTCTGATGTAGCTCCCACGGCACAGTTCCCTGGCGGAGCATCCACCTGTCAAAATGCCTGGATGCTGTCCCATGGCAGCCAGGCCCCCATCTCCTTCATCCACTCGCCTGTGACGGCCACAGAGCTTCCTTCCACGTTGTGGTTAATGTAAAGGACACTGCAAGGGAGTGGCTGTTTCATCGCCTGCTGCCACAGCCCCTGGCCAGCGCTGCTGCTGAATGGGTTTAGGAATGAGTGCAGGCATCCACGAATAAAGGGAGGAGTGCGTGAGGAAAGGTGTGCACAGTGAACGCATAAGGGAGGGAATGAGTGAGTGAATGAATGTGCACAAGTAGATGAGTGAGTGAGTGAATGAGGGAGTGAGTAAATGAATGTGTACATAAATGAATGAATGAATGGGTGCATTAGTGAATGAGTGAGTGCATTAGTGAGTGAATGAATATGTGCATAAATGAATGAATGAGCGACTGCATTAGTGAATGAATGAGTGCATGAGTGAATGAGTGAGTGAATGACTGAATGCATAAGTGAATGAATGAATGGGTGCATTAGCGAATGAGTGAGTGCATTAGTGAGTGCATAAATGAATGGATGAGCGACTGCATTAGCGAATGAATGAGTGAGTGCATGAATAAATGAGTGAGTGAATGACTGAATGCATAAATGAATGAATGGGTGAATTAGTGAATGAGTGAGTGCATTAGTGAGTGAATGAATGGGTGAATTAGTGAATGAGTGAGTGAACAAATGAATGAGTACATGCATGGGAAACTCAGAGGCCAGCACCCCAGCCTCCTCTCTCACGGGGACACCGGCTCCATCCACACTTGGGGGAGCTGCCTGAGAGAGCTCCCTCCTCTCCCATTGGCCGCCCTTCCTGGGTGAAGCAGAAGGCGGCTCCCACAAGCCCTGTCCGGGGGCTGTGGGGTAGGCTGCCCCCCGCTGTCCCTCTGCCATCCTGGGGCTGTGGTGCAGGAGAGCTGGGCCCATGGAGGGTGGGCCCGCTGACACAGGGAGGGACGCTGAGCTCCCCCTGCGGGCGGGCGGGCCTCGGGCTTTACTCCTCTCTTTGCTGAGGCCTCTCCCCTGGGATTCAAGCTGCCTCCGGAGCCTTCAAATCCCGGCGCTCAGCAAAATCCCGCCCTGGGAGAAGCAGCTGCACCCCCCCCCCCCGCCCTCGCTCATCAAAGCCCCTCAAAGGGGAGATTAGCGGCGGCCGTCAGCCCGGCTTGTCGCCGTCCGCCCCACGGACCGCTCATCCCCACGGGGACGCAGCCTGGAGAGGAGGGTCTCTGGGAGCCCCCGCCGGGCACCCTCAGATCTCCCGGATGGGCTTCGGGGGCCACCTCGGAGGGGGCATCCTTTCAGATGCTTATAGACGCTTAGAAGTCACCGCGAATTTCACTCTGATGGAGTTTGGGGGACGATAAGTAAATCTAATCTGTGACACCGGCTCAGGAGCTGGGCCTCTGCGCGTATGAAAAGCCCAGACTTGCAACATCTGTGAGCAGCAGATGCCCTGTCGTCGGGAATCAGGGGGTGGGGTGGGGGAGCACCCCGAAGCCCAGCCCTCCTGCAAGGGGGACCGGCTCTTAGTGATCGGGCGTCCCCGGGCGTCGCCCCGTCCTGTGGGACCAGGGCTTGGCCTTGGGTCCCCAATCTGCCCTCTGATCCATCCCCTGTGATTGGTGACCCCCGACCCCACAGCCCCCCCCCCCCCCGGCCCAGGAGGCCCGGGACCACAGAGGCGCAGTAGGCTATGCTCGGACGCCCCCTAGAGGGGCTTGTCTTCATTGGGGGCGGGGGCGTGAGGACGGGGTGCCGCCTTTCTGGGGCCTGGGGTTTTGTGTCAGTGTTTTATTCGCCTACACAGTCGGGTGCACCTCCACTTCAGAACAACGAGGTGGGACTTCCCTTTTATTCTGGGCAAACGCACGGGGGAGTCAGCGGCCGGGGGAGCAGCCGGACGTCAGGAATGGCTCAGGGCCAGTGGGACGGGGTGGGAGGGGTCCCCTAAGCTCAGGAGCTGAGGTCTTGGCTGCCCCCTCAGAAGTCCGTCTTCATGCTCAGTCTCCCCCCTCCCCCATCCCCCCCGCCGGCCACCTCACAGCGGGATCCTGGGAAGAGATGCTCTCCGCTCATCCTCCCCGCCGCAGGAGGGCCTGGGCAGCGGCTGGGCTGAGAGCCGGGGTGTGGGACCCTCGGGGTCAGTGCCCCGGAAGCCCATTTCACGGAGGGAGGCCGGAGGCCGAGCGGGGCAGGTCCACGCGGGACAGGCAGCGTCCGGTCAGCGCGGCCCCTCGCTGGTCCCCGGGGGGTGGGGGGGCCCTCAGCCGCCTGGATGGCGCTGCCGTGGCTCTGGGAGGGGTCATGGCAGACACGGCGGCTCGGCTCCCTCTGGATGAACTCGCGCTTGTATGTCAGCGTTGGGCCGGGAGGGAGAAACGAATGCCACGGAAGGCCACGCTGCCTGCCCACGTCGCCGGCTGCAGGCGGTGCTCGCGGGGAAGAGAGCGACGCGGAGGGGGTGCAGAGGCGGCGGCGCCCTGAGACGGGGACGCGTGCTCGCCAGGCGGGGGACGCCCTGACAGTGCGCTCCTTGTTTCTCTCGGCGGAAAAGGGACCTTCTGCCCGCAGCTAAATGCCACCTTGTGGCCGATCGCCATGGCAGGGCCCCCCACCTCACGGGGCTGCCCCCCCCAGGGCCATGTCGCCAGGAGGGGCCCCCACTTGCTCCTGAGCCAGGACCCACCACGCCTGCTTGTCCGATTTTCATCATCCCACTCCCCACCCGCTTCTGCTCGGTCACGTGTACCCATGCCTGTGTCCTCGCCCGTGGCCCCCCTCGGCACAGCCAGGCCCTGGCCTCAGGACGACCCAGGGGAGATGGGCTTGGTGCCCACTCCCAGCCCCACTTCCATCACCCGGCACTGGGCGCCCATTTTCCCTGCCTGGGTTGCCCCTCACCCCACCCCACCCCCGTCACGTGCTCCCAGGGTCCCCGTGGCAGCGATAAGGAAAGGGAGGCCCTGGGATCCGGGGTACCAGAGACCAGCATGCACCTACCCCATGCCCATCCATCCATCCATCCATCCATCCATCATCCATCCATCTACCCATGCCCAGCCATCCAGTTCACGCCTAGATCTGGGGACTGACATGCCAGCAGGAAGGGACTGTGTCTTTCTGGCTTGGCATTAAGTTTGTGCCTTGGGCAGGGTCTGAAACATGTGTAGGATGGATGGATGGACAGACAAGTGGGTGGGTGAGTGAATTGATGGTTAAATGGGTGGATGGGTAGGTGGGGAGATGAATGGATGGATGAATAATGGTGGATGGATGGTGGATAGATGGATGATGGATGAATAATGGTGGATGGATGGTGGATAGATAGATGATGGAAGAATAATGGATGGATGAATTATGAATGATGGATGGATGAATGGATAATGGATAGATGAATGATGGATGATGGATGGATAATGGATGGATGGATGATGGAGGGATGGATGGGTGATGGATGGATGGATGGATGGATGGGTGATGGATGGATGATGGATGGATGGATGATGGATGGTTGGTGGATGGATGGGTGATGATGGATGGGTGATAGATGGATGGATGGATGGATGGGTGATGGATGGATGATGGATGATGGATGATGGGTGGTGGATGGATGGGTGATGGATGGATGGATGGATGGGTGATGGATGGATGGATGGATGGATGGGTGATGGATGGATGATGGATGATGGATGGTGGATGGATGGGTGATGGATGGATGGATGGATGGATGGGTGATGGATGGATGATGGATGATGGATGATGGATGGTGGATGGATGGGTGATGGATGGATGATGGATGATGGATGGTGGATGGATGGATGATGGATGGATGATGGATGGATGGATGGATGGATGATGGATGGATGATGGATGGATGGATGATGGATGTATGGATGGGTGATGTATGGATGGGTGATGGATGGATGGTGGATGGATGGATGATGGATGGATGATGGATGGATGGATGATGGATGGATGGATGGATGGATGATGGATGGATGATGGATGGATGGATGATGGATGGATGGATGGGTGATGGATGAATGATGGATGATGGATAATTGATAGCTGGATAATGGATGGACGGCTGGATGATGGATAGATGAATTATAGGTAAATACACAAATGAGTAGATTTCTCCATCCACCTCAACTGCCCAGCTGCCATGAATGAAACCTGCTCCTCTCTCCAGCCCCATCCAGACCCTCAGTAGCTGCAGCCTTAGGATGGGGGGTGCCTGTGACCCTCCGCTCACTCCCTCTCCCAATCTCGCCCAATCTCGCCACCCGTCCTCTCAGAAGAGCCAGGCTCACTCCACAGGAGACGTGTGGCTGTTCCCTTCATCTTTCCCTCCGGCTCAGGAAGCCCTGCCCCCCCACCCTGCTGACAGCCCTCCTCTGCAGCTGTGGAGCCTCCTCTAGGACTGCAGGGGCGGGGGCGGGAGGGCAGGGGCGGGGGGGGGGGCAGAGGAGGCTGGGGTTAATTCCCTGCTTCCACTACGTGGTGAATGCGATGTCCTTGAGTCGATGTCACAATTTTCTCTTTCTCCTAATTAAACAGAAACCACGGCCAACGAGGGGGCGGGGCAGGGCGGGGGAGGGGGGAAACCGGGGGAGGGGGCGGGGGAGAAAATGAAGAATTAAAGGCGTTTGCCTGCAGCCCGCGGGTCCAGGCTTTCCATTTCGCGTTGAAAAGCCTTCGCTCGCGTCTGCTGTGCGGAGATAGGAATGGGAAGTAAATGGCAATTTCGCCGCCGCCCTGCAGCCCAGAGGAGGGGGCCCCGAGAGAGAGGCCGGAGGCTCCTCGGAGGCCCAGGAGGCCGAGGCCGGGGCCGGAGAAGCTCTGGGCAGACCCAGCCTCATCACCGCCTCCATGGGTCTGGCCCTCCCTCAGGGGCCATGGGGGACAGCGGAGGGGCTGGGGGGCCCTCGGGCAGGCACCTGGGCTTGGAGACACCTCCGTCCCGCTGTACGCCCAGCCCCGAAGCCCCCCTCCGAGGCCAGGTCTGTGTACAGCAGGCCCCGGGGCGTGAGCTGGCTCTGCGGAGGCTGCCCGTCTTCCTGTGGGGCCTCCCGCTGCCCCGAGATCCCTGCTGCCCCATCGTCACAGCTGGCGAGGCTGGCACCCTCCCCCCGGTTCTCGGTTCTGGGAGATGGCACCGCCGCCTGCGAGGAAGCGAGGGGGCGGGATGCGGGTGTAGCCCCAGCCCCTGGCGCCTCCCTCCCCGAACCCCCTTCCTACCCAGCATTGAACCCCCATCCGGGAGCCCGGCAGAGGAAAGCAGAGTGGAGGCACACAGCTTCCCTTCGAAGGGGCTGAGTGGCGTCTGGCTGGATGAAGGCGGGAGGTGGGCCTGGGAGAGGCCTCGGGGACAAGCAGCCCGAGGCCCGAGGCACCTGCCGGCACAGTTTTATTTTATTTTTTTTAAATATACTTTATTGATTTTTTTACAGGGAAGAAGGGAGAGGGATAGAGAATCAGAAACATCGATGAGAGAGAAACATCGATCCGCCGCCTCCTACACACCCCCCACTGGGGATGTGCCCGCAGCCAAGGTCCATGCCCTTGACCAGAATCAAGCCTGGGACCCTTCAGTCCGCAGGCCGATGCTCTATCCACTGAGCCAGACCAGCTAGAGCATGGGGCTTCCTTTCTCCTGGGGGTGAGGTGGGAAGAGATGCAGAGCAAGGCAAACCAGTGAAACCAGAGTGCAGTTTTGGCAATGAACGCTGTGGAGAAAGAGACGGCAGGGGAGGTCGGTAGTGAATGGAGACAAGTGAGGAGGGGTGTGATTTTTAAAACAAAATATGTTTTTATTAATTTCAGAGAGGAAGGGGGAGGGAGAGAGAGTTAGAAACATCGACGAGAGAGAAACATCGATCAGCCGCCTCCTGCACACCCCCTACTGGGGATGTGCCTGAAACCAAGGTACATGCCCTTGACCGGAATCGAACCCGGGAACCTTCGGTCTGCAGGCCGACGCTCTATCCACGGAGCCGCACCGGCCTCGGCCGCCGGTGCGGTTTTAACGGCTCCCACACGGGCCCCGGCGCCCAGTGCCTGCCTCGCTCTCGTCCGTGTCGCTCGGGGCTGAATTGCCGCTCTGGACTCGGGCCTGGCTGGCGCTGACGGTCATTCCTCAGCGAGAGGGCAGGGGGGCGCTGGGTCCTGCGGGGACAGCAGGACGGGTGCCCTCGGACCGGCTCCCGTGTGAGACACTCGGCCCACACCCTCCTGGGGTTGGCATCGGAGCCTGGGGAGGGGGGTGATTGCCAGCAGCCGTGGTCTCGCAGGCCTCCTCTGCCCGCCCTCCTCACTGCGCCCGGGCCCTGCAGTCAGGGTGCCGGCCGGCACAGCCAACCGGGACTCAGGTGGCCGGGGAGGCCGGGCGTGGCCAGTCCCCTGGCTCCGGCGTCGCCCCCTTCCCGTGCCGCCTCCCAGCCACCACAGGCTGCCCGCCCTCCGGCGTCCCGGCCCCGTGTCTTCCCTCGGCCAGGCCCGGCTCTGGCCCGGACCGGAGGCCCTGTCGCCACAGGCCGGCCTCGCTGCCTCCCGTGGCAGAGCCAGCCCCCCAGGGACGCGGCCTCCGAGCCCCCTGTCCCCGTCCCCACTGTGCGTGTCAGGAAGTCAGGGTCGGTCCATCGGGCCCAGGGCCCACGAGTTGCTCGGGAACAGGGCTGAGGGATGCCTGCCAGTGAGTGAGTGAATGAGTGAATGAGTGAAGGCATCTCTCCAACTCCTCCCCCAAACCTGGAGCCTTCTCCTTAGGGACTCCCTTATGCTGGATGGCTGTGTGAGAGGAAGAGGAGGAGGAGGAGGAGGAGGAGGAGGAGGAGGAGGAGGAGGAGGAGGAGGAGGGGGAGGAGGAAGAAGAGGAGGAGGAAGATGAGGAGGAGGGAGAGGAAAATGAGGAGGAAGAGGAGGAGGAGGAGGAGGAGGAGGAGGAGGAGGAGGAGGAGGAGGAAGGGGAGGAGGGGGGAGGAGGAGGGGGGAGGAGGAGGAGGAAGATGAGGAGGAGGAAGATGAGGAGGAGGGAGAGGAAAATGAGGAGGAAGAGGAGGAGGAGGAGGAGGACAAGGAGGAGGAGGAAGATGAGGAGGAGGAGGAAGAGGAGGAGGAGAAGGGGGGAGGAGGAGGAGGAAGAAGATGAGGAGGAGGAAGAGGAGGAGGAGGGAGAGGAAAATGAGGAGGAAGAGGAGGAGGAGGAGGGGAGGAGGAGCAGGGTGAGGAAGAGGAGAAGAAGAAGGAGGAGGAGGAAGAGGAGGAAGGAGGGGGTGGAGGAGAAAGAGGAAGACCAGGAGGAGGAGGAGGAAGAGGAGGAGGAGAAGGAAGAGGAGGAGGAGGGAGAGGAAAATGAGGAGGAGGAAGAGGAGGAGGAGGGTGAGGAAGAGGAAGAGAAGAAAGAGGAGGAGGAGGAGGAGGAAGAGGAAGAGGAGGGAGAGGAAAATGAGGAGGAGGAAGAGGAGGAGGAGGGTGAGGAAGAGGAGGAGAAGAAAGAGGAGGAGGAGGAGGAGGAGGAGGAGGAGGGGGAAAGAGACAGAACCCCCAGTGTTCCCAGGAGAGCCAGGGGGGAGGGGCGGTATCCTGGCATGGGCAGGGGAGTGAGGCGAATGCTGGAGGCTGTGCCCCGGGCTCGGCTAGCCGGGCTGGCGTGTCTGCATGTGCACTGGACGGGCAGGCGCTGGCGGCACCGGGGGTGGGGGGCAGTGGGCACCGTGTTGGAGGCGGCAGGCCCGGGGGGGGGGGGGGCATGGCAGCCGGAATCTGGGAGGCGGCAGAGGCAGGAGGAGATGTGTGTGAGCTGGGACGGCGGCATCTCCCGAAGCCCCAGGCCCCGCCCAGCCCAGGCCACCACCTGCCCCTGCCTCCAGTCCGGGCCTGGGCCGGGGCCCAGGTAACCATGGACACGCGACCCGGGCCCCTGGGTGTCCCCGGGGGCGGGTTGGAGCGGGACCCGGTGGTGGAGATGCCCGAGGCCCAGCGTGCCTGCCAAACGCCAGCCGCTTATTCACCTCGCCGTGGGCTCGGAGCCCTGCCCGGCCGGCTCCTTTGTCTGGGACGTAATTGTCTGGCTGCCTCCCCGATTCTGCAATTAATTGCTTTGGGGACCGCAGCCGCTGCTTAACTCCTTCCCTCCTGCGTCCGTTCTGAGAAGAAGATGAGGCCTGCGGGCTGCCGGCACAGTGCTGGCCTGTACCCCGTGGAGTCCGGACCCGTGCGAGGCCCCACCCTGCCCGTGGCCGCCAGCCTCCGTCTCCCCGTTTCTCCGACGCAGATAACGCCCGGCCGGGCCTGCCGCCCGGTAATCCCGCCGCTGGTTCCGTTCAGCTCCGCGCCCCTTGGCGGATGAGACACATCCGAGCGTGTCTATCACACCAGTCAGCTTGTCGTCGGACGAGGACGCGGGGAGGCGGGCGGGAGGGGGTCTACAGGTGCGGGCACGGCGGGAGTCCTGGCCCCGGGTGGGGGGGAGGGGTGATGTGGCTGCACACAAATGACTCTGATGGGGCCTGGGGCCCTGCACAGGTTCAGAGCCGGGTCAGGGGATGGTGCTGGGCCTGGGGGTCTCATGCAGGGTCAGGTGTGGTGGCCAGGGATGCAGGGGGCACCCGGAACCCTGCAGAGGGCAGCAGCTGGGGTCCCTCGAGGAGAGCAGGTGAGTGGTCAGAGTGGGACCTGGCTGTCTCTCACCTTTACTCCCAGTGCTGGCCGTACAGTTGGCTTATTGAATTGGAGCATTTTTACCCCAAATCACACAGGGCTGCGTGAAACAGCTGTGAGCCCCTCAGACCAGCACCAGGCACTGGAGTCCCAGCAAAGCTGGAGGGGCCCCTTGTACAGATGGGAAAAATGAGGCCAGGGTGGATGGATTGGGAGGTGAAGGACAGAGTGTGGGGTTCAGTGGGCCAGGGCTCAGTGGGCCAGGGCTTGGTGGACTAGTGCTCAGTGGACCAGGACTCAGTGGACCAGGGTTCAGTGGACCAGGGCTCAGTGGACCAGGGCTTGGTGGGCCAGGGCTCAGTGGACCAGGGCTCAGTGGACCAGGGCTCGGTGGGCCAGGGCTCAGTGGACCAGGGCTCAGTGGATTAGGGCTCAGTGGACCAGGGCTCGGTGGGCCAGGGCTCAGTGGACCAGGGCTCAGTGGATTAGGGCTCAGTGGACCAGGGCTCAGTGGATAAGGCTCAGTGGACCAGGGCTCAGTGGACCAGGGCTCAATGGATTAGGGTTCAGTGGGCCAGGGCTCAGTGGACCAGGGCTCGGTGGACCAGGGCTCGGTGGATTAGGGCTCAGTGGACCAGGGCTCAGTGGACCAGAGCTCAGTGGACCAGGGCTCGGTGGACCAGGGCTCGGTGGACTAGGGCTCAGTGGACCAGGGCTCAGTGGACCAGGGCTCAGTGGACCAGGGCTCAGTGGACCAGGGCTCAGTGGACCAGGGCTCGGTGGACTAGTGCTCAGTGGACCAGGGCTCAGTGGACTAGGGCTCAGTGGACCAGGGCTCGGTGAGCCAGGGCTCAGTGGACCAGGGCTCAGTGGACCAGGGCTCAGTGGACCAGGGCTCAGTGGACCAGGGCTCAGTGGACCAGGGCTCAGTGGACCAGGGCATCGTGGGCCAGGGCTCAGTGGACCAGGGCTCAGTGGATTAGGGCTCAGTGGACTAGGGCTCAGTGGACTAGGGCTCAGTGGACCAGGGCTCAGTGGGCCAGGGCTCGGTGGACCAGGGCTCGGTGGACAGTCTTGCTGGGGCGACGCCAGGCCGCCGGCTCTACTGGGTCATCCAGCTCAGCATCTGAGAGCTGAGGCGACCTGTCCCCCCGCCTTAGGGACAAGCCCTCAGGGGCAGGACACGCAGTAACGGAGACACGGAAGCGCTGCTTCCTGCAACGGAGAAGGTGTAGCTGCAAACTCTCCAGGCGGACACAGCACCCACAGCTTACAAAGACCCTGGGGGCCGGGGCTGGGCGAGGCGGGCATGGCCCTCAGCCGTCAGGCGTGCCCTGTAACGCAGGGGTGTAAAAACACGAACTCGAGATGCGGCGTGTTGGTGGGCCCCGCCCCGACCCGGCGAGGCTCCCCGAGGCCTCTCCCCGGGCACCTCCATCCGGGCTGTCTCGCTGTAAAGCTTTCACGTTGCTCCTGGCGGGCTCTTGTGCACGTGATGTGAGGTTGTGTGAGTTGTGTGGAGAGATCTTCATCTCGCTTACCAGACAGGGGGGTGCCGGGCCTAGTCCCCATGCCTGCGCCCGCGTCACCCTGCCCCCCTCCACGGCGCCAGGAGACAGACACCCAGAGGGGGGACTCGGCCTGTGCCCTGGCCCACTGTGCCCTCACCCACTGAGCCCTGGAATCACAGGGCCCCCTCCTCCCCTTGAGGGACCCCGCCCCAGCCCTGCCACCTGCTGCTCCAGGCCAGAGGCCCCTGGGAGCCATGCAGACCAGGAGAACACACACTGCCCCTTGGAGGGAAGAAGGGCCGGGCAGACAGGGGAGCTGCCTGCCACAGGCTGGGCTCTCAGCACCCCTGGGCATCTCCCCGGGAAGCCCGGCCTGCCCGGCTGCCACAGGTTCTGTCCCAGGGGCCGGACAGAGGTGGTCTCCTGGCCTGGTGACCCCGGAGGCAGACAGCACATGGGCGGCTGAGGAGGCTGAACGGCAGGCGGAGTGTGGGCTGGGGCGGCTGCCCGTGGGCGGGAGAGGAAGGAGAAGCGGAGAGAGGCGTGTTCTCAGCTCCTCCTCACGTGGCCTGGACCAGGGCACTGCCGGTCCCCGACTCCCTGTCTCCGCCCCTGGGCAGAGGGCAGAGGAGCAGTGGGCACCGAGTGGTGGTGCCCTTGGGGCCGCTGCCCTGGGTAGAGAGCTGGGCAGCCTCGATTCCCTCATCCACAAAATGGGGCCACGCTGCCCGCGGCGTGGCTCCGTGGCTGAGCGTGAGCCCACGGAACCAGGAGGTCGTGGTGTGATTCCTGGTCAGGGTGCACGCCGGGTTCTGGGCTCCATCTCCAGTCAGGGGGTGTGGGGGGAGGCAGCTGATCAGTGACCCTCTCTCATCGTGGCTGTTTCTCTCCCTCTCCCTCCCCCTTCCTCTCCGACGTCAATACAAATATATTTAACAACAAAAACAAAAGAGGACGATGCTGGCACCTGCTTCTTAGGGTCGTTGCGAAGATGAAGTGCAGTGTGTGTGGTGCGGGGTGGGGTGGGGGTGGGGGGCCTGAGGTGAGTGTCCAGGGAAGCGAGGAATCGGAGGCTCACAGGTGCCGGCCTGCCCTCTTCCCCTCCCCCCTGCTCCCATCTGCCCTGGACCTGCTCACGGGCCCGCGGGGCCGGGTGAGCCAGGGCGTGGGCCAGGGCGCGGGCCCCCAGCAGGGGCCGCCTCTCCCACACCTGCCCCACGGCCGGCGCTCCGAAAGCAATCGGTCTCATCTCACACGTGGATGATAAACGCGTTTCCCGGACCGTTTTGCTGACACTGAGCTCTGACGCGACGCGCCGGGCGGTAATCTATTGCGACAACAGATAACGCCTGAGTGACAGCTCCTCGGAGAGGCTGCGTCCTGCAGGCAACACCCCCGCCGTCCGCAAGGCCGTCTCAGCGAGGGGACCCCCGCGTCACACACACCCAGGGAGATGGCGGGGGAGGCAGGCATCCTGACCCAGGGCTCCCCGCTCTGAATCTGACGGGCAGCGTGGAAGCCGAGGGCCCAGAGTGGATGTCACCAGTGCTTGCCCTGAAACTTGGTCACCCACCCCCAGACCTCAAGCACCTTAGTGGGCAGTTAACAAGGGTCCCTGGGGCTCTGTGTGGGGTCTGGGGCTCTGTGTGGATCTGGGGCTCTGTGTGGGGTCTGGGGCTCTGTGTGGGGTCTGGGGCTCCGTGTGGGGTCTGGGGCCCTGAGTGGGTCTGGGGCTCTGTGTGGGGTCTGGGGCTCCGTGTGGGGTCAGGGGCTCCGTGTGGGGTCTGGGGCCCTGAGTGGGTCTGGGGCTCTGTGTGGGGTCTGGGGCTCTGTGTGGGGTCAGGGGCTCCGTGTGGGGTCTGGGGCCCTGAGTGGGTCTGGGGCTCTGTGTGGGGTCTGGGGCTCCGTGTGGGGTTTGGGGCTCCGTGTGGGGTCTGGGGCTCCGTGTGGGGTCAGGGGCTCCGTGTGGGGTCTGGGGCCCTGAGTGGGTCTGGGGCTCTGTGTGGGGTCTGGGGCTCCGTGTGGGGTTTGGGGCTCCGTGTGGGGTCTGGGGCTCTGAGTGGAGTCTGGGGCTCCGTGTGGGGTCTGGGGCTCTGAGTGGAGTCTGGGGCTCTGTGTGGGGGTCTGGGGCTCTGTGTGGGGTCTGGGGCTCTGTGTGGGGTCTGGGGCTCTGTGTGGGGTCTGGGGCTCCGTGTGGGGTTTGGGGCTCCGTGTGGGGTTAGGGGCTCCGTGTGGGGTCTGGGGCTCTGAGTGGGATCTGGGGCTCTGTGTGGGGGTCTGGGGCTCTGAGTGGGGTCTGGAACTCTGTTGGGCGCTGGGGCTCTGAGTGCAGAGGCCTTGGAGGGACCGTCCCCATCCCCAGACACACGGGAGCCTTCGGGGTACACACGGACTCCAGGGCGTTGGGTGCAGAAGGTCCGGGCGGAGGGAGGGCAGCGTGTGTCAGAGGTGACCCAGGTCTGGACGCTGAGCTGGATGCCCGGCTGCCCGGGGCGGTGGGGAGGGACGGGCGCAGCAGGCTGGGCGGGGTGGGTCAGGCACGCCATCCTGGACACCCTGAGCCCAAGACGCCGGGGCCGTGCGGGCAGGAGCTGCGGGTGATGAGGCCCCGGGCTCAGGGGGACATCGGAGCCACGGGAGGACCAGGGAGGGCGAGAGGGTGGAGACGCTGGGAGGCCAGGCCCAGGTCTGCGGCGATGGGGCCGCCCCGTCAGTCACTGCCCCCTCGCAGTCGCCGTCCTCGCCCGCTCCGCAGAGACAGTGGCCGCCGGCCGGGCTAATTGCTGCCGGCGCTGTGGTCCGGGCACGGCTGGCCACGGGGAGCACAGCGTGTCACAGCCTCCTCCCCGGGATGAAAGGGAGCGCCGACTCTCGCCGCCGGGGAGCGGCGTGGCCAGGAGGCAGCGATTAGGCATCAAAGGGCCGGCTCTGGCGGCCGGGACTGGCCGCAGGGACTCGCTCAGCGCAGTCTCCACGCCCTGGGGGAGCCGGGCCTCGGAGGCAGGGCAGCTCCCGCCCAGGGACCCGGCCCGCCGCGGGCCTCACCCAGCTTCCACCTGTACCCAAGGCGAAGGAGGCAGGGCCGTGGGTCCGATTCCTGGGTTTGAGCCTGAACGGTGGTGTAATGAGTGTGCCCAGGGCGGCGAGGGGGACTGCTGAGGAGCTGCTCCCAGAGCCAGGGGGCCAGAGCCAGGGCTCCCCAACCTGGAGGACTCCTGACCGCCCTCCCGAGGCCCCCGAGCCCCCCCAGGCCCCCCAGACCCCTCCAGGCCTCTCTAGGCCCCCCAGGCCTCCTCAGGCCTCCCCCAGGCCTCCCAGGCCTCCCCAATCCTCCCCAGGCCCCCTCAGGCCTCCCCAATCCTCCCCAGGCCTCCCTAGGCCCCCCCCCAGGCCTCCCCAGGCCCCCTCAGACCCCCCCGGTCCCCCCAGGCCTCCCCAGTCCTCTTCAGCCCCCCCCATAGCCCCCAGGCCCCCTCAAGCCCCCCCCCCCCCCGCACAGGGGAGTGAGCCTGGGAGCGGGACCAAGAGAGAGGTGGTCCAGCCTGAGGCCTCCTGGCTCCTTTCTGTGATGCAGGAGCCACGGGGCCACGGGACCATGGGCTGAGCAGGGGCTGGGACCCCAGGAGCAGCGGGAAATGCTCCCCTCCCCACAGCTCTCTTCACCCCTCAGGGTAGGAGCCTGCCTCCTTGTCAGAAGCCGCCCCAACTCCAGGGCCAGGCAAGGTGCGGGGACCCCTGTCCTGGGCCTTGCGGGTCCGCAGTCTGTGGGGCTGCCCGGGGCGGGAGGGCTGGCCCTGGAGCACATGCCCCCGGGGCAAATCCCCCCCCCCGCCTTCGCCCCCTCCCCCGGGCAGCCGGTGTGAGCCCCACTCTGCTCCCAGCTGAGGCCCCGCCTCTGTCCAGCCATAACCGTGGGTGATGGTTCTCAGAGACCCTGACAAAGTCAATTCTAATGAAAAACGGGGGGCAGGGGGACAGGATCAAATTACTATGTATAAGCAAGTAAAATGCTGGGGGTTATATAACATAAGATGTAATGTACCGTGAAAGATACGTGGATGGATGGTTACAGATCATGGAGAGACAGACAGACAGACAGACAGGCAATTGTCGGCCGGCCTCAGGCACTGGGCTGGGGGAGGAGCACTGGGCCCGGAGTCCCCCAGACCCTCCCCGCCTGTTCCTTGCTGACCCCACAGCAGCCGCTGGCCTGCGATGCCCTCCCCGTGCCCCACACTGTGGGCACCGCCATCCACTCGAGCTCGGGTCTGCCTTCTCGTCAGAGAGCGGGGCCATTAGAGCCTTCTGGGGGCTGATTTGAAAGTGAAATGAAGCTCCAAACAATTGTACTGATCACGGCCACAGCCTCCACCGTGACCACAACCTCCACCACAGCCTCCACCACAGCCACAGTCTCCACCACGTCCACAGCCTCCACCACGTCCACAGCCTCCACCACAGCCTCCACCACGTCCACAGTCTCCACCACGTCCACAGCCTCCACCACATCCACAGCCTCCACTACAGCCTCCACCACAGCCTCCACCACGTCCACAGCCTCCACCACGTCCACAGCCTCCACCACGTCCACACCCTCCACCACGTCCACAGCCTCCACCACAGCCACAGCCTCCACCACATCCACAGCCTCCACCACAGCCACAGCCTCCACCACATCCACAGCCTCCACCACAGCCACAGCCTCCACCACATCCACAGCCTCCACCACGTCCACAGCCTCCACCACGTCCACAGCCTCCACCACAGCCACAGCCTCCACCACAGCCACAGCCTCCACCACAGCCACAGCCTCCACCACAGCACAGCCTCCATCACACCCACAGCCTCCACCACAGCCACAGCCTCCACCACATCCACAGCCTCCACCTCAGCCACAGCCTCCGCCACAGCCTCCACCACACCCACAGCCTCCACCACACCCACAGCCTCCGCCACAGCCTCCATCACAGCCTCCGCCACAGCCTCCACCACGTCCACAGCCTCCATCACAGCCTCCGCCACAGCCTCCACCTCAGCCACAGCCTCCGCCACAGCCTCCGCCACAGCCTCCACCACACCCACAGCCTCCACCACACCCACAGCCTCCACCACACCCACAGCCTCCGCCACAGCCTCCATCACAGCCTCCGCCACAGCCTCCACCACGTCCACAGCCTCCACCACACCCACAGCCTCCACCACACCCACAGCTCACCCCACGGCCACACTGCAGCTCCTGCAGACAGGCCTCCACGCCCGCCCGCCAGCCGGCCCGCCGTGCACTCCCCCCAGTCCAGGCCCAGCGTGGCTCTGGGGGGCGGCTGTGTCCGGAGGGGCCCTCTGTCAGTGGAGTCGGTGTCCAGGGCAGAGCCGCGGCCGGCGGGGCAGGACATGGCCTTTAGGGCCGCCTCCCCTCGCGTCCGGGGTCTGAAGACAAACGGTTAAAAGCAGGGGTGCCTCCAGGAATTTTCTCTGCCCTCGAGCGCATCGCCCGCGCAGATGGCGGATCCCGACAGCTCGCGCCGCCAGCCCCCACTCCCGCCGCCAGCCGCCGGGAGGCGCGAGGTCTCCTGCTTTACTTCTCCATTGGAAAGGTTATTTTTAGTGCCGGCCCCGATCGGATTCCAGACACGGAGGGGGCACGGCCCGCAGTCCCCGGCTCCTCCTCAGAGCCGAGTTGGGAGCAGTCACACGCGCTCCCTCTGGGCCGGCAAAGCGGGCGCTCGGGCCTCCTGTCCCGAGAGCTGCATCTCCGGGCTCCGCAGCCTCACGGGCCGGGCTCCTGAGCTGGCGTCCCTAGGATCTCGCCCATTACCCCCGAGCATTTCCACGGACACTGCTGGGGTGGATGCCCCATCTCGGCCGGGGACCCCAGGCCTCCCCCTGCTCAGAGCCAGCCCTGGCCACCAGTCCCCTCTGTGGCCATGTCTGCCCCGGGGTCGTCTGGAGTCGCTGGGAAGGCCGGGAGGGGGGCAGAGACTGCACGGCTCTGTGGGGTGTTCCGGGCTCTACCCGCCCGCCCGCCCCGCCCCGTGACAGCCGGCCGCCCTCCGGGCTGAGTGGCCAGGACGGCAGGACACGGCAGCCAAACTCAACAGCACCTCTGCCCTGTTGAGGGGGCTTTGGGGGGGTCTTAAACCCCAAAGAAATGGTAAGGGAAGTTGTTCGGGCACCCCGGAGAAAAAGGAATATCTTGGTGAGCCCTTCTCCATCTTCAGATCAAATCAGCTGGGTTCTGAGCCCTTTCTTTTTTTAAATGTTTTTTATTGATTTTTCACAGAGAGGAAGGGAGAGGGATAGAGAGCCAGGAACATCGATGAGAGAGAAACATCGATCAGCTGACTCTACATGCCCCCCGCATTGGGGATGTGCCCGCAACCAAGGAACATGCCCTTGGCCGGAATCGAACCCGGGACCTCTCAGTCTGCAGGCCGATGCTCTATCCACTGAGCCACACCGGTTGGGGCTTTAAATCAGCTGGGTTTTGACCACCATCGTAGCCTCGTGGTTGGCAAACTCATTAGTCAACCGAGCCAGACATCAACACTACAACGGTTGAAATTCCTTTATTTTTTAAAAATACGTTTTATTGATTTCTTACAGAGAGGAAGGGAGAGGGATGGAGAGTCAGAAACATCGATGAGAGAGAAACATCAATCCGCTGCCTCCTGCACGCCCCCTACTGGGGATGTGCCCGCAACCAAGGGACATGCCCTCAACCGGAATCGAACCCGGGTTCCTTCGGGTTCGCAGGCTGGCGCTCTATCCACTGAGCCAAACCGGTTAGAGCTGAAATTTCTTTCGGAGAGCCACATTTTTTAAACTTAAACTTCTTCTAACACCACCTCTTCGAAACAGACTCGCCCAGGCCGTGGTATTTGTTGGAAGAGCCGCATTCAAGGAGCCAAAGAGCCGCATGTGGCTCACGAGCCGCGGTTTGCCGACCGCTGTCGTAGACCAACCGCTCATGTGTGCTTGCCCCAAATACCCCCCCGACCTGCTGCGAATTCCAGGCTCCTACGGGACCCGCCAAAGGAGCCCTGGGTGCGGCCCCACCTCGAGGGCGGTGGGGAGCCGGCGTGGGGGTGTGTGGCTCTGCTCTCCGTTCACAGGGGAGCGGGCCAGGGTCCTTCCGAGGGATCAGACCGTGCGAAGAAGTGAGCGGACGCAGGCGGGAGAGGCCGGCAGACCGCAGCGAGGGAGGGGGGGAAGGGGGGGCTGTCCCCGCCGGCACTGAACTGAGAGCAGCACACCCTCCGGAAGCCAACCTTCGGGACCCCAGGGCGTGGCAGGCCCGGACCCCCGGGAGATCCGCACCGAGGCACCCGCTACCTGCCCCTGCGCCTGAGCCAGCACGGCTGCGGGCCGGGCGCCCAGCGGGGAGGGCAGCTCCGACCCCTCGTGGGACTCACAGGCTACCCCAGCCTCTCCTGAGCCCCCACAGAGCCCGAGCCCTCCCGGGCCAGCGCGCTCAGGGGTTGGGCATCGACCTATGAACCAGGAGGTCACGGTTCCCGTCCCCATCAGAAGGCCCGGGTTACAGGCTCGATCCCAGCGGGGAGCATGCAGCAGGCAGCCGATCTGTGATTCTCTCTCATCATGGATGTGTGTTTCTCTCTCGCTCCCTCTCCCTTCTTCGCTGAGATCAATACAAATATATTTTTTTTTAAAAGCAAAGCGTGAGCCCTGTACTCCGCTCCTTACACGCACCATCTCAGCCACCACGTCGCCCTGGAGGTACACATTGTATCGTCAGCCACAGCTGTGTAACGACGGAGCCCAAACAGGCCTCCACTCCAGACAGCGGCCCCAGAGCCTCTGGCCAGGACTCTGGGTGCACTGGCTGGGCCTCGGCTCCAGGTTCGGGGGGAGGCTCCTCGGGGGCTCTTAGGGGCCTGTGGGCAGGACCCACCCCTTGTGGGCTCCGGAATGGAGGCCTTGCTCTCTCACCGGCTGTTGGCTGGAGGCTGCCCTCCGTTCTGGCCCCTGGGGGCCCCGCAGAGCAGCCCCCCATGATGCCTGGCTTCCCTGCAGCAAGCGAGGGAGAAGCCAGGGAGGGTGTGAGCTGAGCACGCCGTGCTCTTTGTCCCTGTATCGTGTCCACACTCAGGACGAGAGGGCCACGCAGGGACGTGGGTAGCAGGTGGGGGTCTCGGGCCACGCCAGAGGGGTCCGCCATCGCCATTGTCTGTCCTCCCTCTGCACCCGGGAACGGTCAGGAGCCTGGGGTGGTTCCGAGGCCCATCCCCGGGGACAGAACCCGCCGCCGTCCCCCCTCCGCCCCGGATATCAGAGCCGCCCAGCTGGCGGCTTGAGCTGCCACTCCCGAAACACAGATCCCGGCTTAAAATGAGATGTGACATTTCTTAGCGCAGACGGGGCCTGGCAAAGTGGAAAAGATTTCATAAATATGCAAATCGCCGTGTCCCGCCGTGCCTCCCGGCCCAGCCCCTCCGCGGCCGCGGTAAGAGGATCAGCCATGGGCTTTGTAATGAGTTAGAGGCGGCGAGGCACGTAATCCACCCAGGAAGGGTGGCCGTCCCGCTCCCTGCCATCAGCAGCCCTCCGGGAGGGCCGGGGAGGGGCAGGCGGGTGAGTGGGAGCTCTGGGCCGCTCGGCGTCTGCCCACGGTGCCCGGGGTGGGCACGCCTCAGCTCTGAGCCCCCGGCAGGAGGCGAGGGTTCCGGAGGCCTCCCGACTCTGTTTTCTCATCCCTTCCCTGCAGACGGCCTCGCGGATTAAATGAGATGATGCAGCCGAGGCATCATATCGGTGCAACCACAGGCGCCGGACGGACGGACAGCCGCTGAGCCCAGAGCATGCTGGGCTGGCATCCCAGCTCTTCCTAAGAGGCTGCCTGGCTCCCGGCTCTCGGAGGAGGAGGAGCGGGACGGGAGCTGAGAAAGGGCCCGGCATCCCTGCCCCGGGCCAACCAGAGCCCCTCGCTTCTCACTGGCTCTCCCTGGGTCAGGTGCCCAATTCTCGACCAATCCCTGCAGCCTGGGAATGTGCTCCCATGATTGGCTGAGATCTGGGTCCCGAGTCCCCTGCATCAGGTGGGCGCCCAGGAGGGGGTGTCCCGCTTGGACCAGAGCCCCTGAGGAGCACTGTACACTCTGTTGTCCCCCCCCCAAACCCTGCATCCCTCCAGTGGTCTCCCAGACCCCCCACCGACCCTGCTGTCTTCTCCAGCGCACCCCTGGGGCTAAGAGGATGGCGACCCGTCCAGAACGGGTGTGGCACGCGGGTGCTCTGGGGTGACCAGGGTGCCTGCCTGGTGGCTCTGGTGCACGGGCAGAGGGGGAGGGAGCCCAGAGAGGAGAGGGTGCTAGCCCCGGTCACCCAGCACGCCAGGACCGGAGCCCCTCGAGAGCGGAAAAGTCCCTGCCACAGGGCACGCCGGCTGGGGCTCAGGCTCAGTGCGGGCTCTGCCCCCCTCACCCCTTTCCGGGAAGACTCGGGAGATGTGCAGGGCGGTGGGAGGCACGGGTGTGAGTCATCGGAGAAGAGGCAGAGCGGGCGCAGGCTGCCGAGGGAGCGGAGAGGAGGGAGGGAGGAAGAGGACGGGAGGCAGGAGGGAGGTCATTCCAACCTGAGCAATCTCCAGTCGGAGTCGCCGCGCCGGCCGCCCGGAGACCCGAGAGAGAGGACAGCGCTCCTCAAGGTCACACTCGGGGCGGACTCCAGGCCGCGCGGGTTTGGGCTGTGTGGGTCATGCGCCTGTCTTCGCTCTCGGTGGACAAGACGCGGGAACCAGTGAGGGACCCTCAGCCTTCTCCAGGGATCACTCCCTGCCTCCTGGCCTGCCCCTCCCCCGTCCATCACCCCACATCACCCCCTCATCACCTCTCCCATCCCCCCTCCCATCGTCCCCACATCACCTCTCCCATCCCCCCTCCCATCACCCCTCCCATCTGCCTACTCACCCAGCAGCCCACTCACCCACCCAGCAGTCCACTCACCCACCCAGCAGCCCACTCACCCAGCAGCCCACTCACCCACCCAACAGTCCACTCACTCACCCAAGAGCCCACTCACCCACCCAACAGCCCACTCACCCATCCAGCAACCCACTCACCCACCCAGCAGTCCACTCACCCACCCAACAGTCCACTCACCCACCCAGCAGCCCACTCACCCACCCAGCAGCCCACTCACCCACCCAGCAGTCCACTCACTCACCCAAGAGCCCACTCACCCACCCAGCAGCCCACTCACCCACCCAACAGCCCACTCACCCACCCAGCAGCCCACTCACCCACCCAAGAGCCCACTCACCCACCCAACAGCCCACTCACCCACCCAAGAGCCCACTCACCCACCCAGCAGCCCACTCACCCACCCAGCAGCCCACTCACTCAGTCCACAGCTGGTAGCGAGCACCTAGGCCCTCCCCGAGCTGTGGCCTCGGGGCACAGAGTGGCTAAGGCAGGGCCTGCGCCCCTGAGCCGGAGCCCCGCTGGGCGGGGAGGGGTTGGGGGGGGTCATGCAGGCTGGCAGCCGCCTGGGCTTTGCAAGTCCCGAGGAGGGGAATCGATCGGCTTTGTTTCTAGAAGGTGACCTTCGTATTGTGTGGCAACGGGACTGGAGGGCAGAGTGGAAAGGGGCCCCACGGGAGGGGTGCTGAGTCCCTGGTGAGAGGCGATGGCGGCCAGCCCGGGGAGGGAGGCAGCAGCGGGACGCAGAGGAGAGCGCAGCGCAGGGCAGGGCAGCACAGAGATGACGGCGGGGGTGGTGGGCAGACGGGGAGACAAGGGCTCAGGACCTCCGAAGAGCCGCCCGGGGAGCGCTGGGACGACACCCTCCCTTCCAAGTCTGAGAGATGGAGTCCTGCCCACACCCACTCGGGTTCCAGGTGCAGGAAGTCCCGCCCACACCCAGGCCCTGCAGCCGAGTCCCCCAGGGTGACCCCTCTTTTCCTGGGTCCACTGAGCAGCTCCCCAGACAGCGGCACTGTGATCCCCTCGGGCCTGCGTGACTCTCGTCCGCCCCAGGACCAGGCCACTGGGCGGAGTGGCTCCCGCCTTCCGGCCCCCGCGGTGGCCCCGGCTCCCGGCACAGCCTGCCTCCCACACACAGGGTGTGGGGGGGACGAGCCCCTCCGACCGGCGCCCTTCCCCACCCCCTCTCCTCGAAGACTTGTCCTCACGACCAAGGACTGAGCAGGAAGCGTCGACCCCAGAACCACGTGGGAGAGTCCCGTGCGTGTGGCCACGGCCGGCCGCCAGGCTTATTTGCGGGCGCCCGTGGTTCGGACGGAATGCCGTGACCTCCGCGGCGTCCCTGCGATGCAGACCGCACACGGCCCCTGGGCAGGTGGCTTTCCCAAGGTCAGGCCGGTGCGGAAGGCAGGGCTGAGCCAGACCGGCCTCCCTCAGGGCCTCTGCGGGCACCTGCTGCCAAGCCGCCCGCCCGGGGCCCTGCCGGAGCCCACCCGCCTCTGCAGCCGGTAATTCTGCGCGGAAAGCACCGACACGCCCTTCGGGGGGCGGGAAGGGGAGATCTCCTCATCCGTCAGGCCAAGCCTCCCTCTCTGCTCGCACGTTCCCCCCAACAGGAAAAGGCTCCCCAGGGACGCCTTCAGATGCAGATGTGTGATGCCGGTGCGACAGCTCAGGGCTGCGCAGCTCCTATGGATTGGAAGACCCACGCAGCTCCCGCGAGCTGGCAGGGCGGGAGGCGGCGGGCGCAGGAGGCCAGCCGCGGGGCCTCAGCGCCCCCTGGGAGCGGGAGCGGGCACTGCACCGCGGGGAGCTGCGGCCCGGCTGGGAGCACAGGGGGCGGGGAGTGGTGACCCACCCAGCCCAGGTGGCTTTGGGCAAATCGCTTCCCCTGTGAAATTGGGGGGGGGGGGGTCTGTCTGCACCCTCAGAGCCTTTCCAGTGAGCTGTGTGACTGTGCGTGCCAGGCAGACAGAGCGGCTCAGGGCGCCCTCTTGGAGGACGGGACCGAGGTCCCGCGGCGACTGCTGAGCCCAGGCCCCCCTCTCAGCGGATCCGAAAGCACAGCAGCCTTGGCCCGTCCCTGGTTTGACAAGCAAACAGGACGACACAGGACCCAGGACCCAGGGTGCGCCTTAGAGCCGGCACCAAGGACAAGGGCGTTGCTGGCAAGACGCAGGCCCTGCCCGGCCCCTCTCTGGGCATCAGGCCTGAGCAGCAGGAGCCTGGCTTAGGCCGTGAGATCCTGACAGCTCTGGACAAGCCTCCGGGGCTCAGACCCCCCGGGCCGCTGCCTGCCACAAGCACCTCCCAGCCTGAGTCCAGCGGGCCCCATGCAGGCACTGGAACAGCGGAGCGGCCTGACCCAGCGTTCCCCTCTCCCAGGCTTCTGAGCACAGTGGTCTGGGGCAGGGGGCAAGAGGAGGCTGGGGGGCTGGGGAGCTGGGGGCTGGGAGGTTGGGAGGCTGGGGAACTGGGGGGCTGAGAGGCTGGGAGGCTAGGGGGCTGGGGGCTGGCAGGCTGGCAGGCTGGGGGCTGGGGAGCTAGGGAACTGGGGGGCTGGGAGGCTGGGGGGCTGGGGAGCTGGGGGGCTGGAGGACTGGGGGGCTGGGAGGCTGGGGGGCTGGAGGGCTGGGGGGCTGGAGGGCTGGGGGCTGGAGGGGGGAGCTGGGGGGCTGGGAGTTGGGGGCTGGGGGGCTGGGAGTTGGGGGCTGGAGGGCTGGAAGGCTGGGAGGCTGGGGGGCTGGGGGTTGGGGGCTGGGAGCTGGGGGTTGGGGGGCTGGAGGGCTGGGAGGAGGCTGGGGAACTGGGGGCTGGGGGGCTGAGGGCAGGGAGGCTGGAGGGCTAGGTTCTGGGGCACTGGGAGGCTGGGGGCTGGGGGGCTGGGGCCTGGGAGGCTGGGGGACTGGGGGAGGGGGCACTGCACTGCGGGGAGCTGCGGCCAGGCTGGGAGCACAGGCGCAGGGGCTGGGAGGCTGGGGACTGGGAGGCTGGGGACTGGGAGGCTGGAGGGCTGGGGCCTGGGAGCTGGGGGGCTACATGAGCTGGGCTCAGGGCGGGCGTGGACCCCACGCAGAGGTGGGGGAAGAGAGCACACAGACACGGCTGTTTCGGGGGCCACGTCTCCCCGTCTCCCAGAGGAAGCACTTGCGGAAGGAAACCTCCGGAGGCCGTGCTCAGGCAGTGCGTGGTCTGGAGCAGATGGCCCCTCCCGCAGGCCCAGCGCATCTGGAAGGAGCAGCTGGACCCCGGGGCCTCGGAGACAGTGATTTGAGCGGAGCAAGCCCGGGGGACCCTGGGGGACAGCCTTCTGCTCAGCCTGAGGCGGCAAATATTCTCATCCGCGCTCCCCAGGGTGCAGCTGCCCGGGAAGCAGGGAGCTCACAGCACCCCATGCATCCAGGCATCCTGAGATCCCGATGATCCATTGGCGATCAGCAGGGCCATAGAACAGGGTGCCGTGGAGGGTCCTGGGCCTGCGCATGCCATTCTGGGCCACGGGGTCCTCCCCTGTGAATGGGGGACACAGAACATGATTCCCCGGACCCCCACATCAGCCCTGCAGTCATGCTGGGAAAACGGAGATGGGCCCATTTTATAGCTGGTGAAACTGAGGCCCAGGCACAAGAGGCAGCTTGCCCAAGGCCTTAGCCTGTCAGCAGGTTTGAAGCAGGGCTCAGACTACAGGCCAGCTTCGGCACCAAGAGGGAGCTGAAGGACCAGCAAGGAAACTGAGGCAGGCAGGGGCCTCGTCACCTCAGAAGCTGTTCCCCCACCTCCACCCCCGTGGCCCGAGCACCTGGTCCCGGCACCCAGGACAGGGCAGTGACCGGCCAGCAGTGCTGGCTGCAGCCCCCCTGGGACAGAGAAGGCCAGCCTGGCTTCTGGACTCTGGCGGCCAGATCCAGGGTCTCCCCCCTCCTGCGTTAGGTAGGCACGGGGGCCCCCTGTTCCCCGGAAACCCCAGCTCAGAGATGGCTGCTTTATAAAAACACAACACAGCACAACCCAAAGCAACAAATTGTCTTGTAAACAAGAAATCTGCCCGCGGGCCTGGGGAGCGCTGGGAAGGCCGCCCTCACGTCTGCGGCAACGGCGGGCCAGGCCCGGGCGGCGGCTTTGTCCGCCGGGGGTGACGCGGCCTAGACAGGCCGCTTGGTTAACACCCTCCCTCTGTGCCGGGGGTGAGGGGGCGCAGAAACTGGGGGCGCGCAGGAACCGCTCCCGGGGAGAAGGATGGGGCTCCCCACGTCTGAGAGCAGCTCTGCCCCCGCCCGGTCCAGCCGGAGACAGGGACGGGGTGCAGCCTTCAGGTCTCTCCCTGGGGAGTCAGACCCAGGGGTCCCCAGGCTGCAGGTCCCACCATCCATCTCACAGGCACACCAGGCAGGGGATGTGAAGCTGGGGTCCAGGCTCCCGCCCTGCACAGATGGGAACATGGAGACCCCCCTCCCAGACCAGAGACAAGTGCTCCTCCCCTCTGGTTTTGAGGTGCTAAGCCCCGGCCTCCACTTTTTCCCCAGTCACAGCCACCACCCGGCCTGACTGCGGGAGGAGGTGGGGCCAGAGGCCCCTCGATGAGGAGAAGGACACAGAGAGGGGAAGCCACTTGCCCCAGGACACACAGCTTAAGAGCAGATCTGCCTCCCAGGGTCCGCACCATGGCGCTGCCCAAACCACACTGCGGGGGCTGCTGTCGAGCCTGGAGGTGGGGTGGCTGGGCCCCTGGGAGGCTGTGCCCTCCCTGTCAGGCACCCCCACATCCCTGACACGGACATGGACAGGGACACGGACACAGACACGGACACGAACAGGGACATAGACATGGACACGGACAGGGACATGGACTCGGACACGGACACGGACATGGACAGGGACATGAACAGGGATACGGACACAAACACAGACACGGACACGGACATGGACACGGACATGGACAGGGACATGAACAGGGATACGGACACAAACACAGACACGGACACGGACAGGGACATGAACAGGGATACGGACACAAACACAGACACGGACACGGACAGGGACACGGACATGGACAGGGACATGCACAGGGGCAGGGACACACACTGGGACAGGGACATGGACACGGACAGGGACACGGACACGGACAGGGACAGGGACATGGACACGGACAGGGACACGGACATGGACAGGGACATGGACACGGACAGGGACAGGGACATGGACACGGACAGGGACACGGACAGGGATACAGACACGGACATAGACATGGACACGGACAGGGATACGGACACAAACACAGACACGGACACGGACATGGACACGGACAGGGACATAGACACAGACACGGACACGGACAGGGACATGGACATGGACAGGGACACGGACAGGGACACGGACATGGACAGGGACACGCACAGGGGCAGGGACATGGACAGGGACAGGGACACGGACTCGGACACGGACAGGGACAGGGACATGGACATGGACAGGGACACGGACATGGACAGGGGCAGGGACATGGACAGGGACATGGACTCGGACAGGGACACGGACATGGACAGGGACACGCACAAGGGCAGGGACATGGACAGGGACAGGGACACGGACTCGGACATGGACAGGGACATGCACAGGGGCAGGGACACACACTGGGACAGGGACATGGACAGGGACAGGGACAGGGACATGGACACGGACAGGGACACGGACACGGACAGGGACAGGGACATGGACACGGACAGGGACACGGACATGGACAGGGACACGGACACGGACAGGGACAGGGACATGGACAGGGACAGGGACACGGACAGGGACAGGGACACGGACACGGACAGGGACACGGACACGGACAGGGACATGGACACGGACAGGGACAGGGACATGGACACGGACAGGGACACGGACAGGGACACGGACATGGACAGGGACACGCACAGGGGCAGGGACATGGACAGGGACAGGGACACGGACAGGGACACGGACATGGACAGGGACACGCACAGGGGCAGGGACATGGACAGGGACAGGGACACGGACACGGACATGGACATGGACAGGGACATGGACATGGACAGGGACACGGGCCCTCGCCCAGCAGGCCATTCAGTTTATGCGAGCACCGCCCTGGACTTCCGACGCCTCCTTTTCGGGTGACCCGGCGGCTCTCTGGGATCAGATGTGTGGTCTGACACGTCTCTGGGAGACGTGGTGTCCCGGGCTTTCCCTTCCTCGCTGACATTCGGAGGGAAACGGGAGGCTGGGCCAGCCGCCGAGGCGTGGAGGGCCACTTGCCTGGACCTGAGTGATGTCAGTGGCCAAGTGTCTGTCTCCCCAGGCTGGGCAACCATGTGGGCTTAGTGGGCCCAGCTGCTTGGCCCAGGCTGTACCCCCGCCCCCCACCCCCACCCAGCGCAGGCCCAGCTCGGGACACCCTGTGAGCCTGTGAGACCAGTGGCCATGCTCTCCCCTCCCCCGGGTCTCCTCAGTTGAACGGACCCCGCCTGAGGCCCGAGGCACCAGACTCAGGCTCCACCAAGCAAACCTCGAATGAGAGCAGCACTTCCAAACAGCAGGTCACAGTCACAACCCCATCTGGACATGTGGATGTGCACATGGCACACAGGACATGCACATCTGCACGCACACTCACTCCTGCACACACACACCTACACACACTCACACCTGCACGCACACACCTGTGCACACACTCACACCTGCACACACTCACACCTGCACACACTCACATCTGCACGCACACACTCCTGTGCACACACACACCTACACATACTCACACCTGCACGCACACTCCTGTGCACACACTCACACCTGCACACACTCACACCTGCACGCACACCCACTCCTGCACACACACTCACTCCTGCACGCACACACTCCTGTGCACACACACACTTACACACACTCACACCTGCACGCACACCCACTCCTGCACACACACTCACACCTGCACGCACACTCACTCCTGCACGCACACACTCCTGTGCACACACTCACACCTGCACGCACACCCACTCCTGCACACACACTCACACCTGCACGCACACTCACTCCTGCACGCACACCTGCACGCACACCCATCGCACTCCACTACTCCTGCATGCACTTACCTGTGCACACATCACACCTAACACACTCACCCTGCACGCACACCACTCCTGCTCACACACTCCTCCTGCACGCCCACTCATGTGCACACACTCACTCTTGCACACCACTCACTCCTGCCGCTCACCCTGCAACACACTCATCCGCACGCATCCCCACACCTGACACACATCACTCTGCACGCCACACTCTGTGCACACATCACACCTTCATACCACTCACACTGCACGCTCTCCCACTCTGCACACACTCTCACTCTGCCGCACTTACCTGTGCAACACTCTCAACCTAAATACTCACACCTGCACGCACACTCACTCCTGCACGCACACCCACACCCGCACACACACTCACTCCTGCACGCACACCCACACCTGCACACACACTCACTCCTGCACGCATACACTCCTGTGCACACACTCACACCTACACACACTCACACCTGCATGCACACCCACACCTGCACACACATTCACACCTGCACACACACCCACACCTGCACACACACTCACTCCTGCACGCACACACTCCTGTGCACACACCCACACCTGCACACACACCCACACCTGAATACACACACTCACACCTGCACACACACCCACACCTGAATACACACACTCACATCTGCACGCACACCTATACCTACATGCACACTCACACCTGCACACACTCACACCTGCACACTCACACCTACATGCATATTCACACATGCACACACACTTATACACACTCACACCTGTACCCATACTCAAACCTGCACACACTCACACCTGCATGCACACCTACACCTACATGCACACTCACACCTGCATGCACACCCATACCACACCACACTTGCAGGCACACTCACACCTGCATGCACACCCATCACCAACATCACCACCATTAAATTATCACCATCATCACATCACCATCACCATCATCATCATCACCATCATCACCACCATCACCATCACCCTCATCCTCATCACTAATATCATCAATCATCATCATTATCATCATAACCACCATCATTATCACCATACAACCATCACCAACATCACCACCATTAAATTATCACCATCATCACATCACCATCACCATCACCCTCATTACTAATATCATCACCATCATCAACCATCATACTATCATCATAACTACCACCATTATCACCATAACAACCATCATTGCCCTTATCATCATCATTACCAAAATTGTCACCACCACCATCATCATCATAACCACCATCATCACTATCATCATAACCACCATCATTATCACCATAACAACCATCATCGCCATTATCATCATCATCACCATTATCATCATCACCACCAACATTGTCACCATGATCATCACCATCATCACCACCATCATAACCAACATCATCACTATCATCATAATCAGCATCATTATCACCATAACAACCACCATTGCCATTATCATCATCATCACTATTGTCACCACCATCATTATCATCACCACCATCACCATCATCCTCATCACTAATATCATCACCACCATCAACCACCATCACTATCATCATCACCACCATTATTATCACCATAAAAACCATCATCACCGTTATCATCATCACCAACATTGTCACCATCACCACCACCATCATCATCATCATCATCATCACCATCATCCCCATCTCCATCTCCATCCCCACTCCCACCCCCATCATTTCCCAAATGGACTCTAAGCTTCTTGCAGGTAGAGGACAAACACCAGTCGTCACTGCCTCCCTGGACCCACGGCCTGGCACAGAGCAGATGCTCCGTATGTCTTACTGGATGAGGAAGTGGACAGGTGAGCAAACGGGACAATGCGCCCACGAAGGGGCCGACCAGTGGGCAGCTTTACAGGAATGAATGGGTGCGGGACGCAGGGGGATGAGGGATTTATGAGCCCATGCATGAGCGAGCGAGCGAGCTGCTGCAGCGGGGGCAGATGGGCGGCAAGGAGATTCCTCCCGCTCCGGCCTCTGCAGGTGCGAGCGTTGGCGGCAGCAGCTCTCACGTGTCTCCGGAGACAAGGCATCAGGTCCCTGCGGGCTGTCAAGCCATTAGCAGCAGGAGTGCCTCCCTCCCCTGACGCCCGTCCTGTGTCAGTGTCCACAGGGAACACAGGCTGTCCTCCGCTCAGCCTCATGCCCGGCCCTCGGGAGGCCCCTGGGCAGAGCTCCCGTGCCCACCTGGGCCTCCTCTGACCTAGGCTAACGAGGGAAAGGATGGTAAGATCAGCTAGTCCAGACCCCAGGCCTGATGCACAGTAGGTGCTCAGGGAGGCCGGGAGGGACGGGGGAGGACAGACGGCTCTGGGACTGCCTGACAGCCGGGCTCTGGGCCCACTGGCTCCGGCCCGGCCTGAGTCACAGCGAGCGCCGGTGGCCGTGGGCGTGGGCCGTGGGCCGGGGCGGCCGCCTGCCAAGCTGGCACCGCTCTGTCCTTGCCGCCCGCACAGTGCTCGCTGTGGCTTTGGAAAATGTCAACTCCTTATCTCGCCAGATTTCCCCCGACTTGGAGAATTCAATAGAGCAGCTGAGTAACACGTACCGTTATAATGAGGCTGAGTCCCTGCGACTCGGCGGCTCCTCCGAGCCCGCCGCCCGGCGACGGTCCATCTTCATGTTCACACCAGCAGACCGCGCGGCCGGGCCCACGGGCCCCGGAGGATGGAAGGCCACAGGGCGACCCGAACCCCCCCTGCCACCCGGGCACTCGTGGGGGTGAGGCCCAGCACAAGGCTCCCATCACCCCCAATCCACGCCAGCACCCCACAACCTCCACGCAGTGCCACCCACCCCCACTCCTGTTTGCCAGTGAAGCATGTCCATGCTGCTGGAGGACGCCTGCTCAGGTCAGCGCCAGCGGGCCTGCCAGCGTGCCCGTGCCCAGCCTTTGGGGTCCATAGGACTGCATGATTGCCCCCACCCAGGCCCGGGTCTGGGGTCTGTGCAGGCCTTCTCCTGGGGGCTGTGAACAGAGGGCCCGGGCTCGGCACAGGAGTGGCTGGGCAGCCTGGGTCAGGGCTCCGCAGTCCCCACCCTGCTGGCTGTGAACTCGGTCAAGTTCAGCTGTGCATGGGGCCGGGCAGGGCTGCGGGGGAGGGGGGGCTGGGAGGGGGGGCGGGGAGGGCCCTGGCGCTGGGTGCTCAGCTCCATGGATGGGGCACCACAGGGCCGATTCCTCCTCCCCTCCCACTGCGTCCCTCACTCCATCTCTCCGGCCCAGCACCTGCTCCAACCTCCTCCAATTTGTCAACAACTGCCTCCTATCCAACGCCTGCATGTTGGCTCCTGGGTGAAGGAGCACTGAGTGATCTGGCCTGGCCTCCTCCCCCCACCAATGCACAGCTAAGACGGAGGCCATGCCTGGCAATGGGTATGGGGATAGAGATGGGAGGGAGGATGGGGATGGGGATAGGGGTGAGGTTGGGGTTGGGGATGGGGATGGGGATGGGGATGGGGATGGGAGGGAAGATGGAGGTGGGGATGGGGGTAAGGATGGGGATGGGGATGAAGGTGAGGATGGGGATGAAAATGGGGATGAGGATGGGGATGGGGATGGGGGAGGATGGGGGTGGGGATGGGGATGAAGGTGAGGATGGGGATGGGGAAGGATGGGGGTGGGGATGGGGGTGAGGATGGATTGGGGATGGAGGTGAGGATGGGGATGAAAATGGGGAAGGGGATGGGGATGGGGGGAGGATGGGGATGGGGATGGGGATGGGGATGGAGATGGGATGCGGATGGGGATGGGATGGGGATGGGGATGGGGATGGGATGGGGATGGGGATGGAGATGGGGATGGGGATGGGATGGGGATGGAGATGGGGATGGGGATGGGGATGGGAATGGGGATGGGGATGGGATAGGGATGGGGATGGGGATGGGGATGGGGATGGGGATGGGGATGGGGATGGGGATGGAGATGGGGATGGGGATGGGATGGGGATGGGGATGGAGATGGGATGGGATGGGGATGGGGATGGGGATGGGGGTGAGAATGGGAATGGAGGTGAGGATGGGGGTAGAGATGGGGATGGGGATGGGGATGGGATGGGGATGGGGTGAGGATGGGGATGGGGATGAGGACAGGGATGGGGATGGGGACGGGGACAGGGATGGGAGTGAGGGTGGGGATGGGGATGGTCTCCTGATTCTGGCTCCTATTGAGTATCTTGTGGGGACTGGCCTCCCCCTGTCCCTCCCTCCTTCCCTTCTTGCCTCCCTCCTTCCCAGGAGGTCACAGTTTTATTCCCGGTCAGGGCACATGCCCGGGTTACACACGTTCACTGCCTGTGTTTATGGACATGTCTGTGGGTGAACGGTCTGAGGTAGTGCCTGCATGCACCCCCCAGATCCCAGCCGAGCCTCCGCCGCAGGGGACCAAGCGCGCTTGCCACGCCTCGCCTGCTTCAGGTTGCAGCCTCGGCCCTGCTGTCCTGTCCACTCTGGACCCCAGGGCACCGCCCCAGCCCTGGGGAGCCTGGGACTCACTCCTGGGGTGACCTTCCCTCACCCACTCCCCAGGGGCACAAGGGACCAGCCTCCTGTCGGGGCAGGAACGCTCATGGATGACCCGAGAGGGACGGAGTGGGCTTGCCCTGCCTTGGAGGGACTCGCGGACTCAGCTGGGTCCTGATGGGGCAGCCTGGAAGGCTTCAGGGAGGAGGCAAGGATGCGGAGCTCTGAGCCGGGTGAGGGCACGGGTCCTGAGGCAGGACCTGAGAAGGTGGGGGAGGGGCGCGGGTAGGCGTACTCCGCACCCAATGGCCCTGCAGGAGCGGAGCTGAGCAGCGGGTGAGCAGGGTGGAAACTGGGGGTTCAGTGGGGGGGGGGGGGGGCTTGAAGGGTCAGGGCGATGGAGGAAGGAGCCGGCATCAGACCTCAAAGATGGTGCTGGTCATCGCCGCCCGCCGCCCCCTCTGAGCCAGCATGGGGGTGGGAGGAGCAGGGGGCCCTGCAGGTCTGCCCTGGGGGCGCCCCCACTTCCCCCGAGGCCCTGGGGAGAACAACGCTCCTCCCGCCTCTCCGCACCAGCCGAGCACTCATGCTCCTCGTTCAGTGACATGGCCCGCGATTACACGCGTGGAGCCGCACACGGCGGTTAGCGCGGCCTAATTGTGCCATAATTGTGACAAATGTGTCACTTTGGAGAACTTGACTGCCGCATGTTCCCACTCCCCACACACTGCACACCGCACACTGCACCGCACACCACACACCCACACTGCACAACACACACCCACACCGCACACCACACACCCACACTGTGCAATGGACACCACACACTGTACTGCACCGGCCTCTTCTCCACGTCTCCTCCTGCCCCTCCCAAAGGCGTTGGGCCCATTCTCCTGTAAAATGCAGCTTCTGGCTCTCATGGGCTCCTGAGGCCACCTGCTCGGCACAGTGAAGGGGCCAGGCTATCACCATCATCACCTTTATCACCATCACCACCACCATCACCACCACCACCACCACCATCACCACCACAATCGCCACCATCATCACCATCACCACCACCATCACCACCATCGTCACCATCATCACCACCATCACCACCATCACCACCATCACCACCACCATCACCACCATCATCACCATCACCACCACCATCACCACCATCACCACCACCATCACCACCATCATCACCATCATCACCACCATCACCACCATCATCACCACCATCATCACCATCACCATCACCATCACCACCACCATCACCACCACCATCACCACCATCACCATCATCATCACCATCATCACCACCATCATCACCACCATCACCATCACCATCACCACCACCATCACCACCACCATCACCACCATCACCACCACCATCACCACCATCACCACCATCACCACCATCACCACCATCACCACCACCATCACCACCATCACCACCATCACCACCATCACCACCATCGTCAAGTTCAGCACCTCGGAGAGGAAGAGCACAGGTGAACCCCATGTGTAGTTAAAGTTTTAAAAACCGAGGTGTGGCCCCTTTTGGGATCTGAGTGTCTTGGTCTCTGTGGGGCCCCAGGGAAGGACGTATGCTCAGCACTTGCCTCTCCTCCGATGGTGTGTTAAGTCAGGAGTGAGAACCCCTGGACCAGGGGGCGGTCCAGGTCCAGGCCCCAGCCAGGCTCACCCTATCCAGGGTCCTGAAACCCGGCCTCCTCCAGACACCCGGCTGGCCTGCCTCCGGCCCTCCCCCTTTTGGTGCTGCCAAAGGGATGACGCTGTGTCCACGGGGACACCGCACGGGCCACTCAAAGGGCCACCGGAAGTGCCAGAGGGTGGGGGCTTCCTCCCCCCTGGAGACAGAAGGGCCTGAGGCAGGGGCTTGCAGTGAGGCTCCTGGGCCCAAACCCCTTGCACGAAGGAAGATGGGGACCCTCTCGAGGCTGGAAGAACGGGATGGGGTCCCGTGCCCGTGAGGACCGGGTGGGGGCTCGGGCCGAGAAGGCTCACGCAGAGCCTGGCCCCCACTCGTTCCCTCTCGGGAGCCCCCCTGTCGAGGGAAGTGCCGGGAAGTGCTTCCAAAAATAGCGAGCGGCAGGCTGTGTGGGTGGCTGGCAGCGCCTCGTCCTCACTTGGGCCTGGCAGCGCTCCAGGGCCCGGGGGCCTGTCTGAGGGGGTTCGGGAGAAAGGCTGACGAGGGACCCCCACCCCAGGCTGAGCTCGGGCCGTGGGAGGTCGGCTGGGGTGCAGGCAGGACCCCGAGGCTGAAACTTGACAAAAGGGTCTGATTGGAAACAACCGGTTGATGCCTTGGGAGGACCCTGCCCCCCTCCCCCAGCCCTGAGAAGGCGCTGAAGAGGGGGCAATGGGCCGAGTGCCAGGGCTGCCTGGGGGCTCCTCTGCCAGCGGGGAGCTGGGGGGCTTCCCCGAGGCCCCTCACCTGGCCTCGCCCCTCCCCCCCGTCTCGTCCCTGGACCTGGACCTGCTGGGGATCGGGAAGAAGCAGGTGGCGCCTGACAGCCTCCCACCAGGCGTCAGGGTCTGCTCAGTGCACCCCATCTCCTGGCAGACGTTGACTGAACACCTACTGCGCGCCTGCGATGTGACGGGGCCAACTCCGCCTGAACACCCGGGAAGGGGAGGCCAAGGTGACCCTTGAGATCTAGGGAGGACCTCGGAGAGGGCACAGGCCCTGCACATGGGCGGGGGGTGGGGGGTGGTTGCTGCCTGGAAACCTCCAGCTGCCGAGCTCCTGCCCTGACCACCCGCAGCCCAGTTTCAGGCCGGTGCTCAGCCCCACCCCAACCTTCCCCCACAAAGCCAGGGGGACCCCAAGTCCCTGGTTCGGGGCCGGGCCCAGCAGTCCCAGCCTCCGAAGGAATCTTGAGCTGCTGGCGAGGATCCCCCTGGGGCCCCCCTCCCCAGGGTGAGAAGCCCCAGCCTCTGTGGGAGCAGCTCTAAGGTGAGACTTAATGAGCGGCCCAGGGAGGAATACATTCTGTTGCGGTTTTATTTCCCAGCCTGCCCAAGCGGAATAGCAATTGCGGCGCGGGCTCCGGTATAAATAGAGGAGACGGCAGGGCTGGGAGGCCCGGGGGACACCACGCCTCTCCCTTGTCACCTCGGGGCTCAGAGCTGGCTCTGTCCTTGGCACCGTGCCCAGCCCTCCGCTCCGGCGCAGGCCCACACCCACAGGTCCCCTCCCTCCCCTGCCTCCTCCCCCCACAAACACCCAGTGAGTGCCTGGGACCTCCAGGTGGAGAGTAGGGGGGGGGGGAGGCTGCCATGGCCCCAAGTCCTTTCAGGACTCGGGGTGCCCAGGCCTCCCGGGAACGGAGCTGTGGGGTCGCTGAGCCGACCAGAGGGAGAGAGCGGCTGGGGCAGGTGGACGGGCAGACGCCGAGAGGGTGACACAGGCAGTTACAGGTCCTGGAGGGGAGGAGAGTGGGGACAAGGCAGAGAAGGTTCCAGAAGGACCTTGTTATCCTGCCAGGGGGCGGGGAGGGAGAACGTGTCATGAGCAGGTAGATGGACGGACGGAGGGACAGAGGGCAGAGGCTGGCGTCAGAGCGGGGCCCCTGGTGGGAGTGCCCCCCCCCCTCTGCTCTGGGACCTCTAGACCCGGCTCTCCCCCGGGTTCCCCGACCTTTCAGCCTCACCCAGTCCCAGACCCAGTTAGACCCGGGGTGGGCAGCGCCTTGGCCTCCCAGCCCTGAGGGGGCGCAGACGCCGCCCCGCCCCCCCCCCCCCCCCCCCCCCCCCCCCCCCGCACACAGCAGTCCTTCCGCTGCAAACCAGTCCCCAGAAATCAGTGGGCGCCGCGGGCGGGGCTCCTCGGGGGAGGATCGGAAATAGCCCGACTCCAGCTGCCGGGACAATAAACTCCCGACAGCCAGCGTGTTGTTTGGAAATGTACTTTCTGCAAAACAGGCGTGAGCTGGTTTTCCGGTTTTCCTCCTCGTCCGTGCGGCCCTCTCTCACCTGGATGGGGGCTGCCACCCGGCTTTGGGGCCGGCTCTCCTGGTGACATTTCTCGGGTTCCTAAGCGGGAGGGGAGCTCCTGGGAACAGCCCCTCCCCCGCCGGCCCCAGGAGCGCCCAGCGGCCTCTGGAACGAACAGGGAGAACCCCGGGCGGGGTCCAGGCTCAGCTCTGGCTCCGCTCACCACCCTGGGCAGCTGGGGCCTGGAGCCGGGCCCCTTCTCCCTCGCACAGTCCTCCCCGGCCGGCGTGGCCTGCGCCTGACCCAGGCAGGTGGCCCTGCATGCGCCCGGTCCTGCGCTGGGCTTTCTGCCAGTGCCCCTGCCCGGGGCTTGGTCGGCCCCGGAGGCCAGCGAGCCCCTCCTCCTGCCCCTGAGATGCAGTCCCAGCCGACCCTGGGCTCCCCCGCCCCCGCACAGCAGGGGGCCTCCTGGGGGGGGAAATGCCCGCGGGGAGGAGGGGTTCCGTGGGGCTCTCTGGGCCTGGTGGGGGTGCCTCGGGCTCCCAGTAGAGCGGGAGGATTGACAGGTCTTCTCAAGGCTGCACAGGCGCGCAGGCGGGGCGGCCGCGAAGGCAGACGCCGGGGAGCCCCTTATTTCAGAGCTGCAGGCAGGCTGTCACTGTCGCCCCACTCAAGGCTCCTTCAGGAGCCGCACCAGGGCCTCAGGCAGCCTCTGCAGGGGGCGGGGCGGAGCGGGGCAGGGCGGGACTGGGACGCTCCTCAGCCGCCTGGCTCCTGGAGTGCGGAGGGGCTCAGTCCATTCCACAGAGGCTGGGGGGGGGGGGGGGGGGGAGGGGAGTGTGGTTTGTGCTGTTTCACAGCCTGACTTTGCAGCCAGAACCGGCCCTCCCGTTTTCTCCGGCCCCCTCAGGACAGAGCACACCCCCCTCGGTGGGCCAGGCTCAGGGGCTGAGCCGGGCCCCAGGAACCAGGGGGTCACAGTGTGATTCCCAGCCAGGGCACATGCCTGGGTTGCAGGCTCCACCCCCAGTGGGGGGCGTGCAGGAGGCAGCGGATCCCTGCATGACTTTCTCTCATCATGGATGTTGCTCTCTCTCTCTCGCCCTCTCCTTTCTTCTCTGAAATCAATAAAAATATAATAAATGCATCCTAATTAAAAGCCATCGGGGTTTTCCCACGCAGGGGGGCAGGCCTGGTGAGAAGGGGGAGCTGGCCCCAGGGACCTGCACCAGGGCATCCCAATACTGTGGCCTCTAGGGGACGCCAGCATGCACTCCAGCAGGCCCGGGTCCTCGGGGGTGGCCCAGGCCCTTCTGTCTACCTGTAGATGGCCTGCAGACCCCAGATCCTGAGCGGTGAGGGGAGACCAGGGCAGAGCTGAGGATGGCCGCCAAGCAGCACCCAACACCCCCTCCAGGAGCAGGGAGGGTGGGAGGACCCTGTACCTCACCCAAACCGGGACCATCCAAACCGGACCGTGCGCGTGGAGGGCACTGAGCTGACTCTCCAGATGGGGAAAACCAGACAACCCGGAGCCAGAAGAGCCGCGGAGTCATTCGAGTGAGGCCCGGGTGTGCCCAGGCCGGTGCCAAGAGCCGCCTTGACCGCAAGTCCCCCTCCGGGCTGCACAGGCTGCGTGATTCAGCGCGTGTGCCCTCCGGTCCCCAGGGGCAAACGCCTCCTGCCCACCTGGATGTATCAGGCACACTCACACCTACCAGCCCGCCCCGCACCCCGCCGAGGAGGGCGTCCCCCGGCTGTCGGTGAGCGCGCGCCCTCTGTTGCAATTTATTTTTCACAACTTGAAGGCGCTGAGGCCTCTGGGTCGGCAGCCACCGCTAGCCTCAGCCCGTTTGGCTCCGAGCCAGGCTTTTCTCAACGTGCCTGTTGTATGAGAGGGAACACAGCCACCCCCGGGGGGACGCGGGGAAAGAGAAAGAGGCCAAGAAACGAAGCCTCGCAGCTCCTCTTTCAGGCGCCTCCTCTCATTGTCTTCATTTACTTTTCTTTAAAATATATTTTACTGATTTTTACAGAGGAAGGGAGAGGGATAGAGAGTTAGAAACTTCAATCAGCTCCCTCCGCACACCCTTTACTGGGGACGTGCCCGCCACCAAGGTACATGCCCTTGACCGGAATCGAACCTGGGACCCTTCAGTCCGCAGGCCAACGCTCTATCCACTGAGCCAAACCGGTTTTGACTCTCATTGTCTTCAATGACTTCTGTTCCCCCTGGCCTCTATTCACCAGGTGGCATACTTTGTTACATTGTTGCCCCTGCATGATACTCTGTTACCTCTCTTTTTATTGGGGGCATACTTTGTTACATTGTTGCCCCCTCAGATACTCTGTTACCTGTCTTTTTATGGGGAGCATACTTTGTTACATTGTTGCCCCCGCAGATACTCTGTTACCTGTCTTTTTATCGGGAGCATACTTTGTTACATTGTTGCCCCCGCAGATACTCTGTTACCTGTCGGCTCTTTGTTCCCGCAAGCGCTCTCTGCACGGACTCTCAGCCAACATTATTTTTTAATGACTGTAATATTCTTTCAACTGGATACACCGCAGTTTTCTTAAACGTCCCCCATGTTCAAACACTTAGGTTTTTTCTAATTATTTTGCTAAAAATACACACTTCTGTATTTAGGATTACTTCCTCAGATGGAGGCCCAGAAATTAAATTGTGGGTGGGAGGGAGCACTTTCTGAGCATGTGACGCGCGTTGCCAACTGCCCCCTCTCCGGGGCCCCGCTGCGCCCAGCACGCAGCCCGCGCGGCTCGCGGCCCTACAGCGCCCACCGGACCCCGCGGAGCGCCATGCCGCTCCCCTTATTCGCGAGAAGGGGCGCTTTGTGCTAATGTCTGCTCCCTTCATGGCCGGGGCGGGAGGGCTTCTTCCCCGGGCTCCTCCCGTAACCGTCCTCAGGCTTCCTGAGAACAGCGTAAGCGCGCACTTGGCTGGACCAGGGATCCCTGCGAGGCCGTGCGTGGTGCCGGTACTTTTTTTGGACGCGAGTCCCCTCTGCCCGGGCGCCCTGTGGGCCGAGGCAGTTTTGGCAGGGGAGTCGCCTGATCTGCCTGCGGAATGTGGGATTTTCCCCTTTTCTGGGCCATTCAACCGTCCGTCAGTCCTTCCCTCGCCGGCCTGTGAAGCATTTGAGCTCAGCAGAGAAAGACAAACACCACAGCCCCCACTCCTGTTCTGCAGGCCTACGCGGAAGCTGATGAGCAAAATAAACGGAAGAAGGGAGGAGCAGGGCCAGAGGCTGGGTGCAGGGGACAGAGGGACAGCTGTCAGCCGCGGGGACGGAGGGCCTGAGTGGAGGGGGGTGAAGAGAGGAGCCTAAGAACATACTGCAGAGGCCGGGCACGCTGTGGAGAGGGCCAGGGGGCGGGGGTGAGGATGAGGGTCGGGCACGCTGTGGAGAGGGCCGGGGGGCGGGGGTGAGGGTCGGGCATGCTGTGGAGAGGGACAGGGGGCGGGGGTGAGGGTCGGGCACGCTGTGATGAGGGCCAGGGGGCGGGGTGGAGGGGCAGGGGCTGGTGGAGGTGGGCAAGGGAGGGTGTGGGAGGCTTAGGTAACAATTGCACCCGTGGGAACATGCTCTCCCTCTTGCATTTCAATGAGTTCTCGGGTCTGCTGGCTCTGAATTTCTGACTCAGAGTGCATTAGCACTGTGACCCCACATTGGGGGATGTGTGGGGACCAGACCCCCCCCCCCATGAGCTGACCCCCCAGTGAGCTATTCCATAACGGCTCAGAATTTCTGACCCGGGGCACGTTAACACTGTGACCCCCACATTGAGGGAGGTGTGGGGACCGGACCCCCCCATGAGCTGACCCCCCATGAGCTGACTATCCCTGACGGCTCAGTGTCCAGGGTACGAATGCTGCCCTGAATGGAGGGTAAGCGTCTCTGGGAAAACCGGGCAGAATCGTGCTAAGAACGGATCCGTCCTCCACACAGCACAGACGGCCAGTTGTCCTCCGACGCCCACTCTCTCCTTTCTCTCGAACAGACGGCCGAGCTGGGCACCCGTGGGCAGAAGCAAACGACTACATATCCCAACATCCCTTGCAGCAAGGTGTAGCCATGTGACAAACTCCGGCCAATCCCATGTGAGCACAAGTGTCAAAGGGCAGCTTCGGAAATCCACTGGGACCTTCATCTGCCACTCACCCCCTGCCTCTCCCTTCCTGACCCCTCAAGGCCGAGGTGATGGCTGGAGCAGAAGCACCCTTTTTGCACCAGGAAGTGGCTCTGGGGATCGAGGCCACACTTGACAAGTCACCCCGATGCAGGAGTCCTCTGAGGGACAGAAGCCCGTGATCTGTGTCCAGCAGAGCCACCTCCTTTGTCCGGGGGTGCCTCAGGCTTTGTGGGAAAGGGAGCGACCAGATCCTTCGTGTTTGGGGCGCTGCTTTTTCCAGTCCCTGCGACGTCCCCGAATCTGTCTGTGGCGAGCGGTGAGACAGGGTGTTTGTGAGCGTTCTTACATAATCCCCACGCAGGCCGGGAAATGACACAGAATAAAATGTGCAGATGGTTGCGCGTAACACTGGGTACGTGGCGGGCACTCCACGGCGAACTGGCCGAGCCCCGGCCCATGTGGCTTGGTGGTTGGCGCTTCGGCTGGGGCACAGAAGACTTGTGGGGTCACTCCCTGCCCCTCACTGAGGTGCGTGGGGGCAGCAGCCAGTCCGCGTGTCTCTCTCCGATCAACCATTAGCTGGCCAGGCGCCCCGAGCCTTACCGTGCGGGGGGAGGGGGGTGGGGGGACGGGGGGGGGGGGCGCCGTTCCCCGCAGCGCAGACCCAGTGCCCAGCCTCCCAGCAGCCCACGGGGAGGCGGTTCCGGTTCCTGTTTACAGACGAGGCAACGGGACAGCAGAGCCAAGCGCCAACGTGCAGAGGTCACAGGTCAGGGCGGAGCGGGGCCCGGCCCCGCATGGTGCCCGCACTCCCCCTCGGGAGAGACGGACTCGGTGGTCTGGAGCGGTCCGCGGCCGCTCTGCCCGGCGGTCTTGTCTCGCGCCCACCCGGGGAGCTTTCCGCGGTGGCCCCGGGGCAGCTGCTGCGCTCCAGCCATCACGCGCGAGTCCCAGGAGCCTCCAAGCCTAGGGGTGCGTGTGTGGCGTTCAGATCCCACAGGAAGCCCGTGTCCCAGACAGCGGAATGAGACATGGGGGGAGGCAAGAAGGCTGCACAGGGGGGGTGAGCCTGGCGGGCTTCCTGGAGGTGGTGAGGTTGGCTCTGGCCTGCGGAGGAGTGGGCTGCAGGCAGGCGGCAGGGACTCTGCGTCCTTCCGGCCTCTGGATCCCGGCTTCCCTGGAGGCCCCCCAACTTCCTGGGCCGCGGGGAGCGGGGCGAAGGGCGGGGGAAGGGGGGCCCATCACTGCTAAGTGGCTGCCAGCTCCTGCGGGCCGTTAGGCGCTAAAGAGGGCGTAAAAGTGACTTAACGCGCTGGAGCCAGGTGTGCGGGCATAAACACGCCAGGGCCGTGATGGATCTGCCGGGTAAACAGCCTTTATAATTGGGACGCGATTTTATTAAGTGTTAAAAGCTCCCGTGATGTGAATAGGCGGCGGGAGCGTGTGGGAGCGTGTGGGAGGGACCAGGCCAGGTCCCCCCAGCGTGTTTCCGCAGGCCAGGCTCCCAGGAGCCCCAGGGGGGCCTGGTCACACATCGGCCCCGTTCCCAGAAATGGACGAAACCCCCACCCAGTCCCTGGGTGAGGCAGGGAGCGGGGTCTGCTCCCGCAGCAGTGCCTGCCCAGCTGATGCCCAGCGGGCTGCGTGGGCATCAGTGAGGTGAGTGCCAGGGCCTCCAGACAGGGCAGGGCTCCCTCTTGGGCTGGGGTGCCCCGGGGCCTGGCACGCTCTCTGTCCCGAGCCCAGGAGCCAGCTGGACTGGGGCGCACCCGGAGGGGCAGACACCCGTGAGTCCGGGCGGAGCAGCGGGCGGGGCTGGAATGGGAGGGCGAGGCTCTGAGTGACAGCTCAGAGGGCGGGTTGGGGCGGTGGTGGGAGGGTTCTCAGGCGCCAGCTCAGGGGAAGGGGCGGTCCTTGCTGTCCTCTTTGACATCTGCTGCTGCAGCCCTGCTGGCCTGGCGCAGTGGACGGAGCCTCGGCTGCAGACCAAAGGGCTCGATTCGGGTCAAGGGCACATTCCTCGGTTGCAGACAGGATCCCCGCCCCGGTCGAGGCCTTAGCAGGAGGCGACCAATGGGTGTGTCTCTCTCGCATCGATGTTTCTCCCCCCCCCCAGACCCCTCCCTCACACTCTCTCTAAAAATCAGTGGGAAAACAGCCTCGGTGAAGATTAGCCAAAAAGGAGGAGGAGAAGAAGCGTAACCAACGGACATGAACAGCAGGGGGGTAAGGGCATGAGTGGGAGAGGGTTGGAGGGTTAATGGAGGAAGAGGACACATAGGTGATACCTTAATCAATAAAGACGTTTTAAAAAGAGAGAAGTGGCAGAGGAGCGGGCACAGCCGGCACCTCCCCGCAGACTTCAGCCCCCAGGACGGGGGAAGGTCTCGTTTGGAAACGGCAGAAGCCGAGGGAAGCGCCGCCCAGCACGGCAGGAGGAAGGCGGCTCAGTCCCCCGGGGCCCAGCTCCGGAGGCCACCGGCCCTCCCCCCCCCCGCGTGTCCCCCGCCGCTCAGCGCTCCCGTCTCCTCACACGCCCACTCCCCTCCTCCCCATCCCTCGCTGCTCCAGCATCCCTCCTCCTCTCCACCCTCCCCTCAGCTCACGTCAAAACAATAAACGTTTATTTTGATATAATTAGACTCGGCAAGTTGCAGAATTAGTACAGAGACGGCCTACGCGTCCGCCACCGGCCGGCCCGGGTCCCAGTCCCAGTCCCAGCCCCAGCCGGACCCGCGGCGGGGCGACCTCAGACACGGGTCCCTCACCGGCTCTTACCTATGTGTGTGTGAGAGAGAGAGAGAGAGAGAGAGAGAGAGAGAGAGCGCAGGTGTGTGTGTGTGAGCAGGGGAATGTGTGTGTGAGAGCAGGTGTGTGTGTGAGAGAGGGAGCAGGGGTGTGTGTGTGTGTGTGTGTGTGAGAGAGAGAGAGAGAGAGAGAGAGAGAGAGAGAGAGCAGGTGTGTGTGTGTGTGTATGTGAGAGAGAGAGCAGGGGGGTGTGTGTGTGTGTGTGTGTGTGAGAGAGAGAGAGCAGGGGTGTGTATGTGTGTGTGTGTGTGTGTGAGAGAGAGAGCAGAGATGTGTATGTGTGTGTGTGTGTGTGTGTGTGAGAGAGAGAGAGAGAGAGAGAGAGAGAGAGAGAGAGAGCAGGTGTGTGTGTGTGTGTGTATGTGAGAGAGAGAGCAGGGGTGTGTATGTGTGTGTGTGTGTGTGTGAGAGAGAGAGAGAGAGAGAGAGAGAGAGCAGGTGTGTGTGTGTGTGTGTATGTGAGAGAGAGAGAGCAGATGTGTGTATGTGAGAGCAGGTTTGTGTGTATGAGAGAGAGAGCAGATGTGTGTGTGTGTGAGCGGGGGTATGTGTATGTGAGAGCAGGGGTGTGTGTGTATGTCAGCAGGGTGTGTGCATGTGTGTGTGAGAGAGAGCAGGGATGTGTATGTGTGTGTGTGTGTGTGTGTGAGTAGGGGTGTGTGTGTAGGTATATGTGGGTATGTGTCGTATCTGTGTGCTTGTGTTATATGTGCACGCACGTGCGAACATAAATGTGTACATGTGTGTTGTGTGTTTGTGTACGCCTTTATGTGCACAGGTGTATACATGAGTCTTATGTGTGCACATACGTGTGTGCGTGCCTTGTGTTCTGTGGCATCTGTCATGCCTTCACTCTGTGCAGGTGCAGAGCTGCCCCCTGGGACGCGCACTCCCCCCTCTCCCCCCTCGCCCGTGCGGGGGCCGTGCTCTGCGCCCACTGTGCCCCCAGAACTGTGCCCCTGGAGAGGGCACAGGAACCACACAGCCTGAACCGTGAGCCGGCTCTTCCCCGCCCGCGGGGAAGACATGGTTCCTGCCCTTCATTCCGAGGGTGTGCTGGGGTCGCCCACACCGGCTTTTCAACGACCGGCAATGGCCTTGGGGGCGCCCTGGGTCCACGGGCCCACAGGGGCCTCAGGGGCGGGAGCAGGAGGCTGGGGTGCTCCCGGGGACAGCAGGACAGCGCGGCCCCACACACGCGGCCGAGGGGCGCCTCGGACCGTCCACCGTGGCACCCCGGCTCGGGAGGGGAAGGGCGCCTCTCGGCGGTGACCGCCTCGCTCCTGCGCCCCAACAATGAGCCCAGGTCTTCACCTGAACAGAAACGGGTCCCGCATCAGAGCCCGTGTCCGAGGGGACAGGACGGGGAGGCAGGCGCCAGGGGGAGGGTGGGCGCCGCCCTAGGGTCCTGGGTCCCGGGGGGCGGGGTGGCAGGGGAGCACGCCGCCCGTTTCGTGGCTTCGGTCCTGCCGCCGTTTGAAACAGACGCTCCCGCGGGGCTGGCGCTGAGCGGGCAATGCGGACGACAAGGTGTCCGGGGAGCGCGGCCCGCGGGGTGCCCGGTGAGGGTCTGTCCCGCCCAGCTCGTCCGCCAGCCGGGCTCGGGGTCGGAGACTGTGGGGGGACAACCACCAGGACCACGAGGTGCTGGGGGTCCTGCCATCGGAAGAGGCCTTGCCCGGGGAGCAGCCGCTGGGCGGATAGAGCCGGGTGAGGGGCAGGGGCTGGGGAGCTGGTGGATGGAGCCAGGTGAGGGGCAGGGGCTGGGGAGCTGGCGGATGGAGCCGGGTGAGGGGCAGGGGCTGGGGAGCTGGTGGATGGAGCCAGGTGAGGGGCTTGGGAGCAGGGAGGGCAGGGGACGGGGGGCTGGCGGATGGAGCCAGGTGAGGGGCAGGGGACGGGGGGCTGGCGGATGGAGCCAGGTGAGGGGCAGGGGCAGGGGGGGCTGGCGGATGGAGCCAGGTGAGGGGCAGGGGACGGGGGGGCTGGCGGATGGAGCCAGGTGAGGGGCAGGGGACGGGGGGGGGGCAGGGGACGGGGGGCTGGCGGATGGAGCCAGGTGAGGGGCAGGGGACGGGGGGCAGGGGACAGGGGGCTGGCGGATGGAGCCGGGTGAGGGGCGGGGGGGGGGGCAGGGGATGGGGGGGCCGGGGGGCTGGCGGATGCAGCCGGGTGAGGGGCGGGAGGCAGGGGGGGCAGGGGACGCGGGGCTGGGTGGAGGGAGCCGGGTGAGGGGCAGGGGACAGGAGGGGGCAGGGGACGGGGGGGGGGGGCCTGGGTGATGGAGCCGGGCAGGGGGTGAGGAGCGGTAGGCTCACCACTTCCTCAGGGACTGAGACCAGTGTCGGGCCCCCATGCCCGCCTCAGGGGACCTTCCCTGGGTGGGAGCCTCTGGCAGGCAGTCCTCTGCAGAACCTCAGTCAACCTCCCGGCCTCAGTTTCCCCAGCTGTAAGGGAGGGGTGACGACGGCACGGAAGGGGTCTCTCGAAGATGCTGCGGGAGGACACGCTGAGCCCCTCGGGGCAGATGAGAGAGTTCCGGGGGGAGGAGGGGGACCAGAGCCCCCCTCCCTTCCCCCCACGGCCTCTGTGCTGCTGAAGGGGGGGGGGCACCGGAGCCACAGAGAGGCCATGCGCCCCGGGGCCTGACCGGGCCCCCCCAGCGGAGACCCTCTGCACAGAGACCAGCAGGGGCTTCTCGGGAAAGGAGACAGCCGGCGCCCGTCACCCCAGGCACACTCGAACCCGGAGTCAGGTACCTGCGCCCGCTCCCCCCGGTGCTGCCCCGGGAGCCGGCGTCCCGGACCCAGCTCCGCGCACACGCTGGCGCCCAGGTCTGTTTGCTCAACACGGAGTCTGGCAGACGCATCCCGCTCCCGCTCCTCCCGACACGTTCCTCGGCTCCCTCCTCCCGGCCGGGCTGTTGGCTCGGAGCTCACCGACTTTCTAATTTAAACCTGCGCAGAGCCGCCTGCCCGCCCGCCGGCGCGCACGCGGCTCAGATGGTGTTTGGGAAATCACTCTGCCACCCCGGCCCCCGCCGGCACGTGGCCCGGCAGCAGGGCTGGCTGGGGGGGGGGGGGAGGGGGGGGACCCCCCCCCGACGTGTGAGGCCGCACGGCGCCTCCTCCCCGCGGGGGGGCGGGGTGTCTGGCGGCTCCCGAGCTGGGTGAGAGAGCCGGCAGGTGGGACAGTCCTCCAGGCAGCCCCCCCACACCCCCCCCCCCCCGGAGCTGGGGAAAGGGCTGCTGACACAGGGCAGGGAGGACTCAGGCATGCGGGTGCAGCACCCTCGGGAGCTGGGGCAGGCGGGGTGGCCGACCCTGATGCCAGGGAAGGTCCTGACTCTCCCTCCCCCCCGCCCAGCTGCACCTCTCCAGCGCTTCCTAGACACCCGCGTGGTGATGTGGGTCCCCACCTGGCCCGACTCGTTCCCACCCACACTGGGGACACCACCCATTGTCCCTGGCTGCCCATCCCCCCTCCCTCCACCCCACGGCCTCTGTGCTGAGCCCCGAGCCTGGCTCCGGCCCTCACCACCGCATCCCCCCTGCCCGGCACCATCCCTCAGCGCGGTTAACAAGTTCACGTGGCATTATTTTGTTCGTGTAGAGGTCAGCGAGACCTTCACTGTCTGGTGGCCCAAGTTCAAGACCGGCGCACAGGCTGTGAGGCTGTGGACGCTGGGACAGCGCCTCTGCTCCCCAGTGGAGGCAGTGGCCGTGGTAACACAAATACCTTTTTTTAAAAAATGCACATGGAGTGGCCGATTCTGATGATATCTGAATGCATAGCAATCTGGCCTCTCAGTGTGGATATATACACTTATTAGAGGCCCAGTGCATGAATTCGTGCATGGCTGGGGTCCGGCCAGCCTGGCCAGGGGGAGGGGACATGGGTGGTTGGCCGGCCTGCCTGTTGGCTGAACTCCTGGTCAAGGGACAATTTGTATATTAGCCTTTTATCCTATAGGATATACACTGAGTGGCCACATGATTATGTGTTCAGAGATCAACATAATTTGGCCACTCAGTATGGATATATACACTTATTATTGGCCCAGTGCATGAATTCGTGCATGGCTGGGGTCCAGCCAGCCCAGCCAGGCAGAGGGGACATGGGCGGTTGGCCGGCCTGCCTGCTGGTCAAACTCCCGGTCCAGGGGACAGTTTGCATATTAGCCTTTTATTCTATAGGATCTGCTCTGAGTGCGTTCAGCGAGCATCACAGTCTGGCCACTCAGCGTATGACTTTACTGATTTCAGAGAGGGAGAGAGAGAGAGAAACATCAATGAGAGAATCATGGGTGGGCTGCCTTCTGCACGCCCCACACTGGGGACGGAACCCTCAACCCAGGCCTGTGCCCTGATGGGAATTGAACTGTGACCTCCTGGTTCATAGGTCGACGCTGAACCCCTGAGTTGTGGTGAGGAGGTGGAGTCACCGGCTTGCAACAGCTTCGCCTGAACAAGCAGCTGTGAGTGCTTTTCCAGATGTTTCTCCACGGGGGGCTCTTTGTCACCCACAGCAGCAGGACAGCGCCCTGCCTGGCTCAGGAGCCAGGACACGGGAGGCTGGCGTGGCTGGCGGGCCGAGCGTGGTCGTGGGCGGAGTGGGAGCTCGGACGGAGGCGGACCGTCTGCCAGGAGCGGGTGAAGTCTGCACCGTCCGGGGACGACTGGAATGAATGGGGAGAATTTAGCCTCGAATTTAGCCGCAGAAGAAAAATCAAATTAGACGGAATGAATCCAATAGAAGGGAATTGAAAGTAAATTGGCCCGATTTGACTTAAATTGAGGAGTCGGTGAGGAGCCGGAGCAAAGCGGGGCACTGGAGGCCAAGGGCGAGGACTGTCAGTGGAAGTGGAATTCCTGAGACCGTGACGGAAACCCGCGTTCACGTGATCTGAAGTCGGGGGCGGGGGGGAGGCCGGCACCAGATCCCCCAGCCGAACGCACTTGTTCTCCGGATTTGGGGGTTCCGGGAACATTCCTGAAGCTCCTACTGTAGGCAGGTGCTGGGCAGGGGCCTTGAACCCCAGGCTCTGCCCCTTGGGGGTGCTGGGGGCCTGTGGTCACCCAGACAGGCCAGGAGGAGCCTCAGGGGAGGGAGACAGCCCCCACGGGTGCCCCTCATTGGAGACTGACCTTGAGGTCTGGGTGACCTTGAGGAACGTGGCCGTGGGGCCAGGCCAGGAGCCACGCCTTGGCCGCGGGGACGAGAGCTGGGAAAGCGGCAGCCTTGGGCTCTGTATCGTTCTGACCCTCAGTTTCCCTGTCTGTAAAGTGGGGGCACAGGACAAGTGTGGCTCCCCAGAGGAGAGTGTCAAGCAAGTGGGAAAGTCAGGGGTTGTTTTCTCCACCAACAGCCCTTCCCCAGCGCCCGCTCCCACGCAGCTCTTTCCCTGCGGTTCCCCAAGACACGGGGTTTCCAGAGCAGCTCTCAGGGGCCTTTGGCCGCCTTCCCTCTCCCGGAAGCTGGAGGCCCCCTGACCCACGACTTCTGATCCTCGGGCCCTGCTGGCACCCTTCCCCGCTCGGCCGCCCGTCCGCGCCCGCCACCTCCCCTCACCGAGCCTTCTCGCCTCTGGGCCCCCGCCTTGCACCCCCCGAGTCCTCCACTTTCTCCAGCCTCAGCGTCGCCCTTCCTCCAGGAAGGCCTCCAGGGCCCGGAGACCAGGCTCCCCCACCTCAGGGCCACTCTCTCCACCTCCCCTTCTAGAGGAGCGGGCGGGGCGGGGGGCGGCCCGTCCGTCCACCGGGGTCCGTCCCGGGCTTTGTACCAGGGTGTGTGGTTCTGGCTTTGCGTTTGAAGCTCTCCGAGGACTTGGGGACAACCCACCGTGGGCGCCCCCCGCCCCCCCACCCCCAAGCAGGGAGCCGGGCCACGGGGGAAGGAGCGTGGCTGCTCTGGGCATTCCGCATCTCGTCTCTGTTATTTTCCCCCAACTGTCAAGTTCAAGGATTACCCTTCGGTTCGTCTGAGAATGTCTGGGCCTTGGTTTCCCGTTTCTAACAAGCACGTAGCACACATGTGAGGCCGCACACGCACCTCCTGCCGCGCCCCCCTCCCCCCGGCTCCTGGCCTCGCGGTCTGCCTCTGTTTGGCAGCAATGGGGGCGATGGTAACGACCTCCCTCCCGGGTTCAAGGAGATGATGGCTGGAACGCTCTTCCCTCCCCCGGCCGTCCGGCTCCACGTAACAACCGCTCCCTGACGCTGGCTGTTGCTATGACTTCTAATAATAATAATAATCCTAGCTGATGAAAGAGTCATTTGCAGATTGGCCATCACTCCAACACACAAGAGGGCTGCCCCCATGTGGTCAAAGATCCTGCCCCCATGTGGACACAAGATGGCCACCACAAGATGGCCAGCAGGGGAGGGCCGTTGGGAGGTTCCAGGCCCTGCAAGGGAGGGCAGTTGTGGGCCATCAGGCCAGCAGAGGAGGGCAGTTAGGGGTGACCAGGCCGGCAAAGGAGGGAAGTTGGGCGCAAACAGGCTAGCAGGGGAGCAGTTAGACATCAGTTAGGCTGGCAGGGTAGTGGTTAGGGGGTGATCAGGCTGGCAGGCAGAAGCGGTTAGGGGCAATCAGGGAGGCAGGCAGGTGAGCAGTTTGGAGCCAGCAGTCCTGGTTGTGAGAAGGATGTCCGACTGCCCTTGAGATTGGAGAGGGTGCCGGCTGGGCTGAGGGACACCCCCCCCCCTGTACATGAATTTCGTGCACCAGGCCTCTAGTAATAATAACAACAACAACAACAACAACAACAGACCAAGTATCAATGGACTCATGCACCCATTTCTTCCAGCTAAGACGGACCCTTAAAATGTGAACATTCTAGGAAAATGGGGAGAAACACGAAGTATGTAAATGGTACTGCTCCCAGAATCCTCTCTCCTCACACGATCCTCATGATCCTCCCTCCACGAGGAAGCTTCGAGCAGGCCCCCCTCCCGGCGCTCTAATAACCCCATCTCCCTCCCACACGCCACCGGAACTTTCCGTCGGAGCCCCTTGCCCGCCTTTGCGGGCGCCCGGCTAAGCTCTTTATTTAACAGAGAGGCTGAGCCGCTGTCGGTCACGTTCGCACAAATCCCGCTCCCGGGCCTGTGTTATTTCTGCCGTTTTATTTGCGGGTGTAATTCTGACACGCAGGAGCAGATTTCCATTTTCATTCCGTCAAATCTGTCGCGTGCTCTCCCCGGGTCCCCGTATTAGCTCTAAACTTAGGAAAGCTTCCCTCTCCCAAAGCAGGAGGAGATTAAATTTACGTAATTCTCGCTTTTCGGGGTCTTGGTTTTTTAAAAATACACTGTCTGCATACCCCGCAGGAACCCAGTTCTGCCCCCTGCCCCTGGCCTCCGCAGAGGAGGGACCCCTTGGGTTCCCACGGCCCCCACCCCTCGTGCCCGACCCTCCCCCCAGTGACCCCAGACCCGCAGCTGGAGGACCCCATGGGCTGCAAATCTGCTTCCCGAGGAACAAATGGGCTGAAATCATGGAAATGCTCAAAAGTGAGCCCGAGAGAAAATGACCTCAAAAAATGAGCCATTTCCTGATAATGTGGTGGCTCTGAATGGCCCTCAGCAGCTCCCCTGCGTGCTAGGCCTCTAGGCCTCCCCACGTGTGTCCCTCTGTCCCATCCCTCCGTCCCCTGCCCCTCTGTCCCTCCATCCCTTGTCCCTCCGTCCCTCCGCTCTCTGTCCCTCTGTCCCTCCATCCTCTGTCCCTTTGTCCTTCCATCCCTCTGCCCCTGCCCCTCTATCTCTCCACTCCCTGTCCCTCTGTCCCTCTGTCCCTCTGCCCTCTGTCCCTCTGTCCCAGGGTCTTTCAAGTCCTCTTCTGCCGGAGGCCATCAGAGCCTCTCCCCTCCCCCCCGACCCCCAGCACCCCCGGCCCCACCCCCACTCCGACCATCTTCCCGTGGCTTCGGGCGGCTTCCCAGTCCACACCAGCCCTGGTGCCGCGCTGTCCACGAATAAACAGAGGCACCAGGGGCATGGCAGCCTCCATGGTCACCCAGAGCATGTGCGCGGGGCCCTGGGAGGCAGGCCCGGCTCCGCCCCTCCATCCCCTGTGCCATTCCTGGCGCTGGTCAGCCCCCAGCCCGGGGGCCTTGGTGGGCCTGGGAGGGAAGAAGGGAGAGAGGAGATCAATGTTTTGGAGGTGCAGTGGGCCTGGGGGTGCTGTGACCACACCCATCGTTCCTCTCATGGAGGAGGTGGGGTGGGGGTGGGGGAGGCCTGGCCTGCGCCCCTCAACCTCAGATCTCCCTCCTTTAAAATGCGAGGCCAGGCCTGGGTGGCCCATCTGCCCCCATCGGTCTCGGGCCTGCGTTCTGTTCCACGTCGGGGGGCGGGGGTGGCTGCCGGAACCAGCCCCTCACCCTCTGGCTCTGTCCCCGGCAGAGCCCACGCAGGAGAGAACGCCAAAGGCACAAACACACTCACTGCGGGGACAGGAAGGACCCGGCCCACAGACAGGCAGGGCGGGGGGCCAGGGGCCTGGAGAGCGTCCCCACGGGTGTGAGGCGGGGCTGGGCCCTGCGGGGAGCAGGAGGGCGGGTCCCGGGCCAGGGGGAGGGGGGCCTGGTGCAGGGCACTTGCTCTCCAGCAGTTGATGGGCTCCCAGAGGCTCCCCAGGTACGGAGCCTCCGGCTGTTAATCTCCCGGTTAATCACGCGGGACCCTGGTCATTAGCGCTCAGGCCCCCGCTGGCCCGGCTCTGCCAGTCCTCACGCTCCGGTGGGAGCTGCGCCAGCAGCCGCAGCCCAGGCCTGGCTCCGGGAGGCACCGGCCGGCCCACCGCCCCTCCCCGCCTCTCGGGGCCGGTCGCTGGCCCCGGGGATGGGGCCTGGGACATCCTGTGTGCCCTGGGTGCCCTCAGGCCGCAGCCGAAGACCTGCTTCCGGCCCCCGGAGCCCAGCCAGGCCCAGTGCGGCCACAGGAGGGCGCTAGGCTTCAGGAGGTCCTGCCATGAGTGTGGACCGCCCGGACCAGGAAGAAAGAGCCTCCAAGAGCTGTGTGTGACCCTGCGGGCACGGAGCGTGGGGTTCTCAGGCTTCTCAGGGGGCTGCCTCAGACGTCAGGGCCCGGCGGCTTGGGTCTGTCCCCCTGGGGGGCCTGGGTCTGTCCCCCTGGGGGGGCCTGGGTCTGTCCCCCTAGGGCGGGCGGCCTGGGTCTGTCCCCCTGGGGGCCTGGGTCTGTCCCCCTGGGGGGCCTGGGTCTGTCCTCCTGGGGGGCCTGGGTCTGTCCCCCTGGGGTGGGCGGCCACTCCCTGCACCTCCCCGGCTAAGCCCTGTGCCCACGAGGACACAGGGGGATGGGGCCGCACCGGAGCTCAGCAGTAATCCGAGGCACTGACAGCGTGGGGCCATCGCTGGGCCAACATCTGTGCTGCGGGGAGGGGAGGGGCTGCAGGCTTGACGGACAGGTCGTCCCTCTCTCCCTCCCTCCCTCTGTCCGTTCCTGCTCTGAGCTCTCCCACGACGGCCGTTTAAGCCGCACCTGGGCCCCCCGCCAGGAAGCCGTCCCGGCCTCGGGGTAGAGGGGGCCCCTCGGAGCTGTCGGGCCCCGCGCCCGGGCACACTGCCCGCTCGCCTGTCTCACCTTCCAGTGCTTTCTCCGACTCTCAGGAAGGCCGCCCTGCCTGCCCCTCCCCGCTGCACGCCCCCGACCCCGCCAAGCCTCGCCTCCCTCAGGGTCACGGCCCACAGGGAACTCTGGGAGACGGCGCGGCCGGGGCTCGGGACCGAGGAGAGACGTTGGGGAGAGCCGGGGGCCGGGGGCCGGGAGCGGAGTGTGGAGTCCGGCCGATCCTAACGGGTCGGTCCTGACGCTCCGGTGGAAACAGGTATCGCCGGGCTGAGCGTGAGCGGCAGCAGCACCGGGGGGTGTGGGCACGCCCCCGCCGGAGCTTTTCCTGCAGATCGAAGGCTGTTCTAAAATTAATCTTTTATTTTTACACGCCCACGGCGTGTTACATCAACAAAGCAAATCAGAACAGGGGAGAGAGAGGAGAGAGAGCCTTAGAGACGCCAGGCGCCCCCTCTCCTTATGAAATCACTAATTCCGTCGCGGGACCCGCCTCACGACCTCATCTGACCCCTCCCCGAGCCCCGCCCGCAGCCGGTCGCCCACAGGGGGACATGCGCCCCCCCCCCCCCCCCCCCCCCCCCCCCCCCCCCCCCGTTAGGACAGCTTCCCTCAGGCTGTGTGCCTTCAGGCCGGCCTCTCGACCTCTCTGGGCCTGGCTCCTCGCGTGTCCGCCATCTGCGGCCACAGCATCTGCTCTTCTGGGAGCCGTTGGGGGTCAGGTGACCAACACGCACTAACCCCCTTGGCGGGGGGGCGGGGGTGCCTGGAGGTCACTGCGCATTGGGCAGCGCCGATCACAGACCCACGTCCCGATGGTCCCTCTCTGCTGCTCACAGCCCCCCGCCACCCACGGCACCCCTTGGTCCTGACCGCAGCCCCGGGGACGGGGGTCTGGCGGGTCTGACACCCAGTTTCCTGCTGGGGAAACTAGGGCCCAGGGGTGCGGGTGACCCGTCTCTGGGACTCTGGGCTCGTTCCCAGGGCCAGGCCTCCCCCTCCATCTTCCTCCCGACTCCCCAGCCCAGCAGGTACCCCATCTTCTTCCCACTGACCCCTCGCACCCAGCCCTCACCGCTCCCCAGCCTCATTTCTCGGGCCCGCCTCCGCTCACCAAGTCAAACAGAGACCCCGCCCCGCCTCCCAGGTGCCAGATCTGAGCTGTGTGACCCCGGGCAGGCCGCTAACCTCTGAGCCGCACTTCCCTGAAACGCAGAGCCGCTGCCCGGGGCCTGTGAGCTCGTTCCTGCAAAGCCCCCGGCCCCGCGCCCGGCCTCAGGGACCCTCGAGACGCATCGCAAACAGGTTTCCCCTCCTTCGCGGCGAGTCACCGGGCATCTGCCGACGGCCTGCCTCCCGCACCGAGCGCAGAAGCGTCGCTCCACGCACAAAATGACATTCTGCGGTTATTAAAGCAATAAGCATTGATTGCAAGCAGGACATGAAATAAAAACGAGACGATACCTGGAGGAATGACGGACCGGAGGAAAATTGCGGACCACTCGTCCCCCGGAGCCATTAGCTGGTGGAGAATCGGGTCTTAAGCTTCTGTGGGCTTGCTTCTCCTCCGGAGAGCCGAGAGCCGCAGGGTGGGAGAGGGGATTGCAAAGAGCCCGTCGCCACCGGCCCCGGCCCGCGGCCACCTCTGCAGGCCACTCCCCCGGGACACCCCTCCTGCCCCCCCCACCCGTCGATAAACTCGAATCGGCCGTCCTGTGCTGCGGCAGCCCTCCACGTCCGTGACCCGCATGCCCACGGCTGTGCGGCCGACCTGTCGCCGCTGGTGTGTCCGTCCCCACCCCCCGCCCGCCGCCCGCCAGCGGCTCTGGGCGCCACTTCCCGAGGGACGGTTGTCAGGGGCGTGAGCGGGTCCAATCTCCAGGTTCTGGAGTGCAGTGACACCCCACCCTCAGAGTGGAGGGCCCGGTCCCGCACCCCGCAGCCCCTCGGGTCAGCGGAGCGGCCGCGGAGGCGATGCAGGCGGTGGCGTGCGGGCTCGGAGGGGCCCGAGGGGCCGCACAGCTTCCCGTTCCTTCCCGGGAGTCGGAGAGTTGGTGTTTGTGTCCCTTTTCCCTCGGGAATTTCTGTTTAATGGCTGCTTGGGGCTCATCCTTGTGTGACCGTCAAAGGGGTGTCTGGAGCTCACACTCGGGGAAACGGACAACACACACACACTCACACGTGCAGCATACACTTGCATGCAAACACACATGCAAACACGTGTGCTTACACGTGCCCCGTGGCACACACAAGCGCACGGGCCCAGGGCTTGGCGGCCTGAGTACTGGAGGGGCCCAGGGTGTGAAGTGGGCAGAGGACTGATTGGGACCGTGGACACCCCCGGCCCCACACACACGCCTCCTCCCGCCGGAGCAGAGACACGTGGGGGCGGGGGGGCAGGCCCGCTCCTGGGACCGGGAGCCCGAGCTAGGCCCTCTGTTTGGGGGTTGAAAGGCCAGGTGTTTGGGGAGGCCTTAGGGGAGGAGCTCAGTAGAACATCCGTCAGCTTTATGCTGGGACCGAAGGAGGGTTATTCTCTTTCCTTCCTGTGCTTGGGTGAGGAGGGTGCACCTGTGGGTGAGGGTGCACCTGTGGGTGAGGGTGGGCCCATGGGTGTGGGTGCAAATGGTGCTGGCTGGCTCCCGCTGTGTCTCCCCGAGGGTGGTGTGAGCTGTTTGCCTCTGGGTGGGGGAAGGGTGAGCCACTCTCTCCCCTCAGGGGACGGCTCACCTCACAGGAGCCAGAACCCCATCTTCCTCTGTGGCGTAGACGGCCGAGCACGCCCGCGTGGACTCAGGCGCGGACGGACAACGGGGGGAGAGCCGGTGGCTGCCCCGTGGGAGCGGCAGGGAGCGCGGCCCAGGCCGACGGGCTCCCAGCACAGCTCTGTCGCCTGCGTGCTGGGCGCCCGGCTCCCGCAGCCTCTGGGCGGACTGACAGCGTCTCCGCCCTCCGCTCGGTGGGGTCGGCAGCTTCTATGCGCACAGCGGGACGCGTGCCTGGGCTACGCACGGACTGCAGGCACCTTCCCGGCAACCGGGGTTCCGGGACATCAGGCCGGGCCTTCCACGGGGAAACTGAGGCAGGGTGAGGCCCCGCCAAGCTCCACGGGGAAACTGAGGCATGGAGGCCCTGCCCAGCTCCGAGGGGAAACTGAGGCAGAGAGGAGGCCCCTCGGCTGCCGGGCGGAGCCGGAAGAAAGCACTCGGCCGCCCCCGGACAGCGCCCTCTGCCTCCGCCTGCCCCCGCCACTCCTTCTCAGATTCCCACCCCCATTTGATGAACCGTTTTAATAACAAAACGGAATGTGTGCCTCGCAGCAATGCCCAGCGCGGGTGTGAACAGCCACAGCCTTACTGTCCCGGCCCCCAGCCCCCAGCCCCGCCGCCCAGGGCACCAAGATGCCCATGCCCCACGGCCAATGCCACGGGGCATCCTGGTCCTGCTCTCAGCCCCCCCGGGGAGCCTGGGGACTGGACCCCGCTCGAGACGCGCAGGGCCCGGCGAGAAGGAAGCCGGGGACCCCCTTCAGAACGAGGACCGTCAGCACGGCGGCCGCAGAGCATGGACCTCGGAGCCCGGCCTGCCGATCCCCTCTCCCGCCCGCCCCCCGTTCTCTCCTGTCTGGGAAACGGGGAGATTCCACAGGAGCCAACCCTGGTGGCTGCATCCTGAACACTGCCCGGAAGGGGAGTGACAGACCCCGGCACCCCGAGGATGCACCCCAACGTCAGGCCAGTCTACACCTGGGGGTGCAGGGCTCTTAGAGCTGGGCCAATGGGGCCGTGGACGGCCCGATGGCTGCTTGGATCAGCGTGGGGGGGCGGGGGAGGGTGGGCAGAGGCCTGCACAGGTTCCGAAGACCCCCGTGCTCACTCGGCTCCCGCACAAGCAGCCAGCAGCCTCTCCCTCTGCGGTCCAGTGCGTCGCTCACGCGGCCCTGTGAAGCCCGCAGGCCGGGGCCGAGCTCAGCGTGGACGGTCAGGGGATGACACGCAGGGTCTCTCCAACGCGGGCTTCCTGGGGGTGACGGGGCCAGAGGTGGCCGAGTGCCGGGGCTTAAAAGGCGGCTGCGGGCGGGATGAAAGAGGCCAAGCCGCAGCGGAGGGCAGTGGAGCCTGCGCAGGCGGCACCGTGAGGCCAGAGGCGGCCAGGCTCGGTGCCGGGCCCAGGCGGACCCGGGCCGGCTCTCTCGGGGGCGCAGGACAGCCGAGTGAGCGCAGGCCTCGGTCCAGGCGCAGGGTTCCCCGGGCCCCCCAGCCGGGCGCAGATGCCGCCGGAGGGAAGCTGTTTGCTATTCCGTCCCTGGCCCCTCGCAGCTGGCGGCCCGAGCCGGGAGGGGCTGCCCTAATTGCTCTAATGGTTTGTAATCAGCGCAATGGGGTGTTTGCACACACACGGAGCGGCAGGTGTGGAAGCTCATCCGGGGGCTCCCGGGGCTCTGCCTGCCGCCGGCTGCGGAGCAGGGCCCCCGCACGGAGAGCCAGGTGTCCGCCCGTCCTGGAGCCGATCCAGATCGCCGGTCCCCACAGAGCAGCTGCGGCCGGTGGGGCCTCCTGGCCGCTCGGGGGGGGAGGGGGTCGGAGAAAGGGCAGCCCACACCTGCGCCCCGGGGGGCCCCCACACCACAGAGCTCCGGGTCCGAGTGGCATCGAGGGCTCGCCACCTTCCTGTTCCTGCTGGAACCTGCCGGGACCCGCACCCTGCGCGGACCTCCGATCGCCCCTGCGGCGGCCCGAGCCCAGCACGGGAGCCCCCACACGCTCCCCCACACCCCGCACCTCCAGCATGGCCGCCACACCCCACACCCAGTTGGCGGGCTGCTGGGAGAGGGGGACCAGGAGGGGACACCCCCCTATCCCCCGCTGGGAGCTCACCTCACTTTCTGGGCACCATCCCTCTGACTATCACTGGGGGTCCCGTGTCCACCTGTCCCCTGGACTCCCCACCGCTCGAGAGGGGCCTGGGCGCTGGGCTGGGCCTGGTGTGCCGCCAGGAATTCAGCCTTGCGGGGGTTTGGGGGTCTGTTAGTTTAGTCCTCACGCATTGGTTAGAGAGCGAGGGAGAGAGGGAAAGACTGATGTGAGAGAAACATTGATTGGTTGCCTCCTGTACCAGCCCCAACCAGGGCCTGAGGTAGGAAGGAGCCTGCGTATGTGCCCTGGACCGGAATCGAACCCAGGACCCTTCCATCCGCAGGCCCACACTCCATCCACTGAGCCAGGCGGGCCGGCAGGAGTCCCAGGTTGGTTAGGGGAAAGGTGAGGCGGGGCACAGGCCCCTGTCCTTGGTGCTGACGCAGGCACTTCCTGTCCTTCCCCAGCCCCGAGTGGACCTGGCGCCCGGGTAAGGGCCCCAGCACCCCGCGCCTGCCCCGCCAACGCCCCAGACACAGAGCGGCTGCGCCGCCTCTCTGCCCCTCGGGCGGGCGCGTCAGCCGCAGGCCAGGTCCTTCCCGCTCTCCCCTCGCTAAACCCTGCGCTTGGCTTTCCCGGCTGGGCTCGCTCTGGGCTAGCTCTGGCCGCCTCCAGCCGCCCTCCGGCTCTCTGGCTCTCCGGCTCTCCGGCTCTCGGCTGCACTCCCAGCCATCCTCCAGCTCAATGGCCCTCCAGGCCCTGCCCTGAGCACCACAGCGGCTCTGAGCAGCCTCTCAGGGATTTTCTTTCTGATTGAACTCCGCCAGCTGGAGCAGAGTGAGGAGTGACACTCCGATCCCCTAAGCTGAGCGCCCAGCCTGCTGTGCCTGGTACCGGCCCGCTGACCCAGTACCCGGCCTGCTGACCCAGTACCCGGCCCGCTGACCCAGTACCCAGCCCGCTGACCCTGGTACCGGCCCGCTGACCCAGTACCGGCCCGCTGACCCAGTACCGGCCCGCTGACCCAGTACCAGCCCGCTGACCCAGTACCCAGCCCGCTGACCCTGGTACCGGCCCGCTGACCCAGTACCGGCCCGCTGACCCAGTACCCGGCCCGCTGACCCAGTACCGGCCCGCTGACCCAGTACCGGCCCGCTGACCCAGTACCCGGCCCGCTGACCCAGTACCGGCCCGCTGACCCAGTACCGGCCCGCTGACCCAGTACCCAGCCCGCTGACCCAGTACCGGCCCGCTGACCCCAGTACCCGGCCCGCTGACCCAGTACCGGCCCGCTGACCCAGTACCCAGCCCGCTGACCCTGGTACCGGCCTGCTGACCCAGTACCCAGCCCGCTGACCCTGGTACCGGCCCGCTGACCCAGTACCGGCCCGCTGACCCAGTACCGGCCCGCTGACCCAGTACCGGCCCGCTGACCCAGTACCCGGCCCGCTGACCCAGTACCGGCCCGCTGACCCCAGTACCCGGCCCGCTGACCCAGTACCGGCCTGCTGACCCAGTACCCGGCCCGCTGACCCAGTACCTGGCCTGCTGACCCCAGTACCGGCCTGCTGTGCCTGGTACCAGCCCGCTGACCCAGTACAGGCCCGCTGACCCCAGTACCGGCCTGCTGTGCCTGGTACCAGCCCGCTGACCCAGTACAGGCCTGCTGACCCAGTACCTGGCCTGCTGACTCAGTACCGGCCCGCTGATCCAGTACCCCAGCCCGCTGACCCAGTACCGGCCCACTGACCCAGTACAGGCCCGCTGACCCAGTACCCGGCCCGCTGACCCAGTACCCGGCCCGCTGACCCAGTACAGGCCCGCTGACCCAGTACCCGGCCCGCTGACCCAGTACAGGCCCGCTGACCCAGTACCGGCCCGCTGACCCAGTACCCAGCCCGCTGACCCTGGTACCGGCCCGCTGACCCAGTACCGGCCCGCTGACCCAGTACCCGGCCCGCTGACCCAGTACCGGCCCGCTGACCCAAGTACCGGCCCGCTGACCCTGTACCCGGCCCGCTGACCCAGTACCGGCCCGCTGACCCAGTACCGGCCCGCTGACCCAGTACCCCGGCCCGCTGACCCCAGTACCGGCCCGCTGACCCCAGTACCCAGCCCGCTGACCAGTACTGGCCCGCTGACCCAGTACCCAGCCCGCTGACCCTGGTACCGGCCTGCTGACCCAGTACCCAGCCCGCTGACCCAGTACTGGCCCGCTGACCCAGTACCCAGCCCGCTGACCCTGGTACCGGCCTGCTGACCCAGTACCGGCCTGCTGACCCAGTACCGGCCCGCTGACCCAGTACCGGCCCGCTGACCCAGTACCCGGCCCGCTGACCCAGTACCGGCCCGCTGACCCCAGTACAGGCCCGCTGACCCAGTACCCGGCCCGCTGACTCTGGCAAAGCCACGAACCGCCTTCCACGTGGACATCATTGGCCCCACATTACAGGTGAGGAAGGTTAAGTTCGGGGAGGCTCAGCACCTTGCCTAAGTGAGGAGCCCCGAGACCCTGAGTGCTCAGGGTGCAGCCGGGGGTGGTGCCTGAAGGAGCCCCCCTCTGTCTGAAGCCCCCCCCTCCACAGCACTTCCCTGCGATGCTGGACCTGGCGCCCCCCTTCCCGGCTCTGGAGGCATCAGCGAGCCCCACCCACTCACCAGGAGGACCGTGGAGGCCCGAGCCCAGACTCCCTGGCTCCAGGTTCCCGTCCTTCTCACGCCCACCCGCCCTCTGAGCCTCGGTTTCCCCGTCTGTCACATGGGGCTGTTAGGCTCACCCCGCAGAGGGACGACGTGGGTCACACATGCTCGGTGCCTGGACGGACACGTGGGCTCCATCCTCTCTGATTCCAGCTCCAGCCTCTTTGGATGGCAGTGACTGCCTTTGGGGGCGGAGCCTGGGGAGAGGGCGGGGGCTGAGGAGGAAGGAGGGTCTGGGGAGGGGCGTGGCCTGGGAGGAGGGGCGGGGCCTGGGGAGGAGGGGGCATGGCCTGGGGAGGAAGGAGGGGCCTGAGGAGGAGGGGGCGGGGCCTGGGGAAGAAGGAGAGACCTGAGGAGGAGGGGGCGGGGCCTGGAGAGGAAGGAGGGACCTGAGGAGGAGGGGGCGGGGCCTGGGGAGGAAGGAGGGGCCTGAGGAGAAGTGGGCGGGGCCGGGGGAGGAAGCAGGGGCCTGAGAAGGAAGGAGGGTCTGGGGAGGGGGAGGGGCCTGAAGAGGAGGGCGTGGCCTGAGGAGGGGAGCAGGCGGGGAGGAGGGGACGGCCCTGTTGAAGGCCCTGCCAGGCTGTCCTGTGAGCAGCAGGGACCTGGGGGCGGGAGGCTGCGCAGACCAGCCTGCGGCCGGGAGATAAGGAAAGCTGCTGTCAGCACAGCTGTGAGATGGAGTTTTCATCCCTTTTTTCTTTTCTTCCCTTTTTTCTTTTTTTTTGGGGGGGGGGGGCTTTCTCCTTCAACTTGGGTATTTTCAAGCTTAGAAGTGACTGCTCTAATCGAACCAAGAGACCAGCAGCAGGAGGCAGATTTGCTCATAGAAAATGGAAAGTTTAAAAAAAAAAATTAGGAGACAGGAGGGGGAGGGGAACTTACTCTAGAAGCAGCGTCTCCATCTCTAGGTTTGATAGAAACGACAGGGCCCCCGTGGCCCTGTAGCCAGAAATTTAGAGTGGGGGCAGGGCCCCGCCCTCAGACCCTGCCAGTCAGAGGGAGGAGGCAGGGCCCCGCCCTCAGGCCCTGCCAGTCAGAGGGGGGAGGCTGGGCCCGCCCTCAGGCCCTGCCAGTCAGAGGGGGGAGGCTGGGTCCGCCCTCAGGCCCTGCCAGTCAGAGGGGGGGAGGCTGGGCCCCGCCCTCAGACGCTGCCAGTCAGAGGGGGGAGGCTGGGCCCCGCCCTCAGGCCCTGCCAGTCAGAGGGGGGAGGCTGGGCCCCGGCTTCATGCCCCACCTGGAAAGATGCCGTCTGAGGAGGGTGCCCAGCAGCAGGGTGCTATGGGCGCCAGGCCAGAAGCTGTGACACCCCCAGAGGTGTGTGCCTCCCCGCAGTGTGGACCGGCCGCCAGCACACGGTGTCTCGCTGGGTCCAGGCTGTGGGCCCGCTGGGCCCCTTTCCTGTGGTTCTGAGAGACCGGAGTCACACCGTGGGCGTGCCGGTCGTTGGAGCGGTCCTGGTGACCCCCACCTCCTCCCAGCCCGCCAGGCCCAAAGCCGCTCCTGGCTGCTGGGGACCGGACCCCGCAAGCCGATGGGACAAAGGGCCTCGAGCAGGAGCCTGCGTGGCCGGGCCGGAGGAAGCCGGGCCAGCACTGCCACCCAGAGGCCGCTGGGAGCCCGGCTGTGGGCACAGGACAGCGCCGAGCCTGCCGCCGGCAACACTGGGCGCTCCTCCCTGGGCCCCCGCCTCCCTGGCAGAGACCCTGAGCAGGAGACACACCCATCTGCGAGCCGTGCCCCGCTCCCAGCTCGTCCCCCAGGCCTCTCCTGTTTCCACGGAGCACAGGGGCCAGGGCAAGCGGAGAGGTGTGCCCTTCGGAGACCTGAGCCAGCCTCGCCCAGAGGAGGCATAGAGTGGCTCTCCCCACGGATTCCTGGCCGACCTCACAATGTCACAGTCCCCTCCCTGCGGTGACAACTCACCCCGCTCCCAGCTCACCCCTCTCTCACCTCACCCCTCTCCCAGCTCACCCCGCTCCCAGCTCACCCCGCTCCCAGCTCACCCCTCTCCCAGCTCACCCCGCTCCCAGCTCACCCCTCTCCCAGCTCACCCCGCTCCCAGCTCACCCCTCTCCCAGCTCACCCCGCTCCCAGCTCCCAGCTCACCCCTCTCCCAGCTCACCCCTCTCCCAGCTCACCCCTCTCCCAGCTCACCCCGCTCCCAGCTCCCAGCTCACCCCTCTCCCACCTCACCCCTCTCCCAGCTCACCCCTCTCCCAGCTCACCCCGCTCCCAGCTCACCCCTCTCCCAGCTCACCCCACTCCCAGCTCACCCCTCTCCCAGCTCACCACGCTCCCAGCTCCCAGCTCACCCCTCTCCCAGCTCACCCCGCTCCCAGCTCACCCTGCTCCCAGCTCACCCCACTCCCAGCTCCCAGCTCACCCCACTCCCAGCTCCCAGCTCACCCCTCTCCCACCTCACCCCTCTCCCAGCTCACCCCTCTCCCAGCTCACCCCTCTCCCACCTCACCCCTCTCCCAGCTCACCCCTCTCCCACCTCACCCCTCTCCCACCTCACCCCTCTCCCAGCTCACCCCTCTCCCAGCTCACCCCGCTCCCAGCTCACCCCGCTCCCAGCTCACCCCTCTCCCAGCTCACCCCGCTCCCAGCTCACCCCGCTCCCAGCTCACCCCTCTCCCAGCTCACCCCTCTCCCAGCTCACCCCTCTCCCAGCTCACCCCACTCCCAGCTCCCAGCTCACCCCTCTCCCACCTCACCCCTCTGCCAGCTCACCCCGCTCCCAGCTCACCCCTGCCAGCTCACCCCTCTCCCAGCTCACCCTCTCCCAGCTCGCCCCTCTCCCAGCTCACCCCTCTCCCAGCTCACCCCACTCCCAGCTCCCAGCTCACCCCTCTCCCACCTCACCCCTCTGCCAGCTCACCCCGCTCCCAGCTCACCCCTCTCCCAGCTCACCCCTCTCCCAGCTCACCCCTCTCCCAGCTCGCCCCTCTCCCAGCTCACCCCTCTCCCAGCTCACCCCACTCCCAGCTCCCAGCTCACCCCTCTCCCACCTCACCCCTCTCCCAGCTCACCCCTCTCCCAGCTCACCCCTCTCCCAGCTCACCCCTCTCCCAGCTCGCCCCTCTCCCAGCTCGCCCCTCTCCCAGCTCGCCCCTCTCCCAGCTCACCCCACTCCCAGCTCACCCCTCTCCCAGCTCACCCCGCTCCCAGCTCACCCCTCTCCCAGCTCACCCCTCTCCCAGCTCACCCCGCTCCCAGCTCACCCCGCTCCCAGCTCACCCCTCTCCCAGCTCACCCCTCTCCCAGCTCACCCCTCTCCCAGCTCACCCCGCTCCCAGCTCACCCCTCTCCCAGCTCACCCCACTCCCAGCTCACCCCTCTCCCAGCTCACCACGCTCCCAGCTCCCAGCTCACCCCTCTCCCAGCTCACCCCGCTCCCAGCTCACCCTGCTCCCAGCTCACCCCACTCCCAGCTCCCAGCTCACCCCACTCCCAGCTCCCAGCTCACCCCTCTCCCACCTCACCCCTCTCCCAGCTCACCCCTCTCCCACCTCACCCCTCTCCCACCTCACCCCTCTCCCAGCTCACCCCTCTCCCACCTCACCCCTCTCCCACCTCACCCCTCTCCCAGCTCACCCCTCTCCCAGCTCACCCCGCTCCCAGCTCACCCCTCTCCCAGCTCACCCCGCTCCCAGCTCACCCCGCTCCCAGCTCACCCCTCTCCCAGCTCACCCCTCTCCCAGCTCACCCCTCTCCCAGCTCACCCCACTCCCAGCTCCCAGCTCACCCCTCTCCCACCTCACCCCTCTGCCAGCTCACCCCGCTCCCAGCTCACCCCTCTCCCAGCTCACCCCCTCTCCCAGCTCACCCCTCTCCCAGCTCGCCCCTCTCCCAGCTCACCCCTCTCCCAGCTCACCCCACTCCCAGCTCCCAGCTCACCCCTCTCCCACCTCACCCATCTGCCAGCTCACCCCGCTCCCAGCTCACCCCTCTCCCAGCTCACCCCTCTCCCAGCTCACCCCTCTCCCAGCTCGCCCCTCTCCCAGCTCACCCCTCTCCCAGCTCACCCCACTCCCAGCTCCCAGCTCACCCCTCTCCCACCTCACCCCTCTGCCAGCTCACCCCGCTCCCAGCTCACCCCTCTCCCAGCTCACCCCTCTCCCAGCTCACCCCTCTCCCAGCTCGCCCCTCTCCCAGCTCGCCCCTCTCCCAGCTCGCCCCTCTCCCAGCTCGCCCCTCTCCCAGCTCACCCCACTCCCAGCTCCCAGCTCACCCCTCTCCCACCTCACCCCTCTGCCAGCTCACCCCGCTCCCAGCTCACCCCTCTCCCAGCTCACCCCTCTCCCAGCTCGCCCCGCTCCCAGCTCGCCCCGCTCCCAGCTCACCCATCTCCCAGCTCACCCCTCTCTCACCTCACCCCTCTCCCAGCTCACCCCACTCCCAGCTCCCAGCTCACCCCTCTCCCAGCTCACCCCTCTCTCACCTCACCCCTCTCCCAGCTCACCCCGCTCCCAGCTCACCCCGCTCCCACCTCACCCCTCTCCCAGCTCACCCCTCTCCCACCTCACCCCTCTCCCAGCTCACCCCTCTCTCACCTCACCCCTCTCCCAGCTCACCCCGCTCCCAGCTCACCCCGCTCCCACCTCACCCCTCTCCCAGCTCACCCCTCTCTCACCTCACCCCTCTCCCAGCTCACCCCGCTCCCAGCTCACCCCGCTCCCAGCTCACCCCTCTCCCACCTCACCCCTCTCCCAGCTCACCCCGCTCCCAGCTCACCCCTCTCCCACCTCACCCCGCTCCCAGCTCACCCCGCTCCCAGCTCACCCCGCTCCCAGCTCACCCCTCTCCCACCTCACCCCTCTCCCAGCTCACCCCTCTCCCAGCTCACCCCGCTCCCAGCTCACCCCTCTCCCAGCTCACCCCGCTCCCAGCTCACCCCTCTCCCACCTCACCCCTCTCCCAGCTCACCCCACTCCCAGCTCACCCCTCTCCCAGCTCACCCCTCTCCCAGCTCACCCCTCTCCCAGCTCACCCCGCTCCCAGCTCACCCCTCTCCCAGCTCACCCCTCTCCCAGCTCACCCCGCTCCCAGCTCACCCCGCTCCCAGCTCACCCCTCTCCCAGCTCACCCCGCTCCCAGCTCACCCCTCTCCCAGCTCACCCCTCTCCCAGCTCACCCCTCTCCCAGCTCACCCCTCTCCCAGCTCACCCCGCTCCCAGCTCACCCCGCTCCCAGCTCACCCCTCTCCCACCTCACGCCGCTCCCACCTCACCCCTCTCCCAGCTCACCCCTCTCCCAGCTCACCCCTCTCCCAGCTCACCCCTCTCCCACCTCACGCCGCTCCCACCTCACCCCTCTCCCACCTCACCCCTCTCCCAGCTCACCCCGCTCCCACCTCACGCCGCTCCCACCTCACCCCGCTCCCACCTCACCCCTCTCCCAGCTCACACCTCTCCCAGCTCACCCTGCTCCCAGCTCACCCCTCTCCCAGCTCACCCCTCTCCCACCTCACCCCTCTCCCAGCTCACCCCGCTCCCAGCTCACCCCTCTCCCACCTCACCCTGCTCCCAGCTCACCCTGCTCCCACCTCACCCCTCTCCCAGCTCACCCCGCTCCCAGCTCACCCCTCTCCCAGCTCACCCCGCTCCCAGCTCCCAGCTGGCATGGGGACCCCGCACTGCCCGCCTCCCCCCAGCTGTGCCCGCACCCTGCAGACCCTTGTCGTGGCTGTGATACGAAGGGGGGTGCCCACTTGCTGGGGGCCATTGGGGGCACCACCTGGGGGGTCGCACGCACAGGACCTGGCGGGAGCCTCTGGAGGCAGGAGCAGCTGGAAGAAACGGAAGGAGCGCCATGGCTGCGAAGGTCCCCCCGTTTACCAGGCGGGGGTTCGGACCCAGAGCGAACGTGGCCTGGTCCCGAGACTCAGAGGGCTGAGCCCCTGTTTCTGGTCCCCAAACCTGTCCATCCAACAGGCTGGCCTCTGGGCCTGGGATGGTCCCCACTCGGTCTGGGGGGTGGGGGGCCTGGGAGGCAGGGCAGGGGCCCCGCAAATAAAGCCAGGCTCACGGGACCCAGGCAGCAGATCTCTGGAGGGTCTGTACGCCCCCTCTCCCCCCCCACCCCCCCGCAGCTCCCATACAGACAGACTGGAAGGGGAGGACAAAGGCCTCGCCATGGGCAAGGCGCTGGCAGGCGCCACACGACCCTTCGCCGCCACCTCGGAAGGTGGGTCCCATCCTCCTGGTGTGCACAGGAGGACACTGAGGCAGGCACCCCCACCCCCCACTGCCAGCAGAAGGCAGAGCTGGGGTGGGGCCAACCCAAGCAGGCCCCACCCCCACCCCTGTGGACTCTGATCTGTCCCAACCCTCGGCACACAGCCGAGCCCCTTGGCAGCCTCCCAGCCACGGTGTCCCGATGTCACTTTCCTCTCCCTTTCCTGACGGCCCCCTCGCCCTGCAGTGCGGGCAGCACCCTGCGGTCTTGAGAGTGATGGCCGGGCGGGGGAAGGGGGGCTGGGCAGGGGGAGGGGGGCGGGCGGGGAGGCGGGCGGAGGCCCAGCGGGCGCAGCCTCCTGCAGTGCGCCCAGGTGCGCGGTGACACTGCGACTTCACCCAAACGGGGAGAAGGCCTTAGACAGGCCACCGCGGAGCCCGCTGCCAGATGGCGGCTGTCTGGGCCCGGAGGGGGCCGCGTCCTCGGCCGGAGGTCACGCGGGTCGACAGCCTCCCGCGGCCTCCCGCCACGTCGTGACAGCCGGCACCTGTCCGGGCGGCCGGGGAGCTGGCACTGACAGCCGCTCCGGACCGCGTCACAGGGGCCACCTGCCAGCCTTCGCCGCCAGCTGGTGGAGCGGTCGCCCCCTGGGAGGGCCCTGCGTCTGGGGGAGAGGGACCCCTGTCCCTGGGGGAGAGGGACCCCTGTCCCTGGGGAGAGGGACCCCTGCCCAGGAGCAGCGGGGATTAGGGGGTAGGGGGGAGAAGAGGGCAGGACGCGCCTGGGACTTTCCCGGAGCGAGGAGACCCAGGGGTGCTGACTCCAAGCCCTTCGTGTTGCAGACTGTGAGCTGAGATCAGAGAGGGTGTGTGACCTGCCCAAGGTCACACAGCAATGGGGTGAGCGTGGAGGCCAGGCTTCTACCCACCAGGCCGGGGCTTTGCCAGGCACTGACCCACCAAATACCTGACTGCTAACAGGGGAGGGAACATGGGGCAGCCACAGCCATCCTCCATCCACTCACCACCATTGACCCATTGACCCAGCCGCCACTCGGCCCCCACGCCAGCTGTTCATCTATTCATGTACCCTTCCACCCCTCCCCCTTCCCTCCTGCCTACCCATAAAGGTGTAAGGTCCATCTACCCACCCACCCTCCCACCAACCCACCCACCCATCCTCCCCACACCTGTGTACGCCCATCCACCATGAGTCCTTAACCCACCACCTATTCATCCTCCCGAAAACCCATCCATTCATCTGCTCATCCTTCCTCCCATCTCAACCACCATCTATCCTCCACCCACCTATTCATCCTCCCACAAACTCATCCATCCTCCCACCATCTCAACCACCATCTATCCTCCACCCACCTATTCATCCTCCCACAAACTCATCCATCCTCCCACCAACTCAACCACCATCTATCCTCCACCCACCTGTTCTTCCCCCCACACACCTTCCATCACCCACCCAACCACATATCTGCCCATTCATCGTCCCACCCATCTATCCAATCACTCATCCACCCACCCATCCATCTACCCATCCACCCAACCAACCATCCTCCCCACACCTGTGTACGCCCATCCACCATGAGTCCTTAACCCACCACCTATTCATCCTCCCACAAACCCATCCATTCATCTGCTCATCCTTCCTCCCACCAATTCAACCACCATCTATCCTCCACCCACCTATTCATCCTCCCACACACCTTCCATCACTCACCCAACCATATATCTACCCATTCATCATCCCACCGATCCATCCAATCACTCATTTACCCACCCACCCATCCATCTTCTCAGCCCTCTACCAATCTCTTCACATCATTTCATCCATCCATGCACCTGCCCACCCACCTCCCGCCTACTCAGACCCACCCATGTATTTGTCTCCACCTCCCTCCTCCCTCAGGCCCATCCATTCAGGAGCCAGTGCTGAGCAGACACCACCCATGCCCTCGGGGTTCTGGCTGCATGGAGGACCACAATTCCAGCTGAACAAGACCCCACGCTGCCCGCATGGATGTGTGGAAGCAGGGCTGGAGGGAGGGGGAAGGAGGGAGGAGGCAGCACCGTTCTTAAAGGTGGTGAAGTGGGGCCATCGCATACGCGCTCCAGGCCCGGCCTGGGGTGGTCAGACGGGCAGGATGCAGAGGCCAAGGCCGCGGTGGGGAGCTATGACCGGGTGGACCCAGGGGACTCGGCGACGGGGATGGAGACAGTGACACTGTGGCAGGATGGGGAGGGGAGGTCAGGTCCCTTGGCCCCTGTGACAGGCAGGAGCCCAGCCTCACATGAGCTGATGGCCCAGGTCTCCAGGCCGCCTGACCTCGGGCCTCAGGGGACAGGGTAAGACCACGTACTGTGGGTTGTGGCCACCGGGGAGGAGCAGCAGGCGCCCCAGAAATGGACCTGAGGGTGCAGTAGTGACATCACAGTGGGAGGCATGACAGTCACCCTCTTCTAGCCAAGGTCAAGGTCAAGGTCACAGAGATGGGGGCAGGCAGCACTGGGTTCATTATCTGATTCCTGAGATCTGCGTTTGGAACACTTCAAGCGGATAGGAATTAGCGGGACTGGCCCCGCGTGGAGATAAATTAATATTCGTGTGTAAGAAGTTGCTCCAGACAATCAGAACCTGAACTAAATTAAATTATTATCTAATCTCCCGTTTTCTCACCACAGAGCCTGCTTTCCAGATGGCGCAGGGGGAGAAGAAGGGGGCTGGGGGGGGGGCGGCACTGGCCCGCGGGTGCCGCAGAGGTACGCCCGGTCCCAGGGCCTAGCCCAGATGCTCAGACACCAGGAGACCAGGAGACGGAGGGGAAACCGAGGCACTGAGAGGCGGCCTGCCGATGGCCAGATGACTGAGCCTCGCCACAGGGGGACAGTGGAGGGGACAACGGCAGCGGCCCCCTTCTCCTCGGGGTGCAGACACATTCATGCTCACGCCCAGCCCCGCCTCCTCCCGCCCTCTCTCCACTCACAGTACAGGGCTCAGGGGTTGAGCATCCACCTATGACCCAGGAAGTCACAGTTGGCTTCCCGGTCAGGGCACAGGCCCCGGTTTCCAGCTCCATCCCCAGTGGGGAGTGTGCAGGAGGCAGCCCATCCCTGATTCTCTCTCATCATTGCTGTTTCTCTCCCTCCCTCTCTCTTCCTCTCTGACATCAATAAAAATCTATAGGTATAAAGCCTAATATGCAGAGGGTCCCCTCAGGAGTTCAACCGAGCGGGAGTTCGATCGCTCGCTGACGTGCGCTGACCACCAGGGGGTGGCAGCCGCTAGGGACCCTACCCGTGCATGAATTTTGTGCACTGGGCCTCTAGTATATTACAATGGAAAGAAAGGAGGGAGGGAGGGAGGGAAGGAAGAAAGGAAGGAAGGAAGGAAGGAAGGAAGGAAGGAAGGAACGAACAGAGGGAGGGACGGAGGGAGGGACGGGGAGGGAAGGAAGGAAGGGAGAGAGGAAGGGACAGACGGACCAGCCAAAGGCCCAGCAGTGCAGCTCCCTCCATGCACCTGCTGGCTGGGTGGTCCGGCTGATTGCACACCCCTCCCCCGCTGGCCATGTGCACCCACACCCACCTTCAGCCCACGTGGGCCCCGCGCAGGTTTCCATCCGGGCTTATCCAGCTCCCAGCATGCAGTGCCCGACACACCCCGTCCACAGCTCAGGGTCCCCAGGTCAGGAGGCCTCGGGCCGGCCAGGCTCGGCCTCCGGGTCTCACTCGCTGGATCAGGGCGGCACTCACCTGCAGGCTGTGCTCTGAGCACCCGCTGAGGCCCCCGCTCACACCGAGACCGGGGTCCAGGGCAGGAGGGACCAGGGACTGGGGCCACGGCCACCAAAGCCCCGCCTGGACCTTCCCTTCTAACTGGCAGCTGGGGGAGGAGCGGCAGGAGAGGAGGGGGACTGATAAGTGAAGAGAGAAAGACAGCACACATTTGCAGCTTCGACTCTGAACAACTAACTTCTCGCTGCATCTGCTCAAAAGAGTCCCAGCTGACTGCTAATTACCCTCCAGGCTAATTACCCTCCGAAGGGGAGAGGGAGAGGGAGATAGAGAGGGAGAGGGAGATGGAGAGGGGGAAGGGGAGGAGGAGAGGGAAAGAGAGGGAGGGGGAGGGGGAGAGAGGCCATGGGTGAGGGCTGGGAGGACCCTGAAGAGGCTCCAGCTTCTACCCCGGCCCTTGCACCCCAGCTCCCCGCAGCTGTGGGCTCAGCAGGGCCAGCACCCACCTTTCTCTCCCTCCACTCCTCTAGTGCGCCCCCACACACACACTTGCTCAGCCTCTGCCCTGCTTCCTGCTGCCTCCAGCACCTCTCCCTCCTCCCACCCTTCCCTCACTCTGCTGCCTCTCCAGCCTCTCTGGTGCCCAGCCTGGAGCTAGGGACAGACGCCCTGTGCCTCTGGGGAGGGGGACAGGTGGGGGGGGGGCATGGGAGCAGTGACGAGCCTGCACGGAGCCCCAGAAATGGCTCACTGTGGCCATACCTGGAAGAGCCGTCATTAGAATCAAGAACAAGGTCAAGAGCTGAGGCTCTGGTGGAGGCCGCAGGGCTGCGGCTGGCAGAAGCTGGGGGGAGGGGGTGCTCTGGGCGGGGATCCCAGGGGGGGGGGGCAGCAGGAAGGCAGGGCCGGAGCTGCGGGCGGTGCTCACGGTCTCTGGCGGCAGCAGCGCACTGGGCAGGACAGCGTGCTCCCCACCCAAGGGTGAGGGTCCTGGGACGTCATTCCATTTGGGAATGTCTGCCGTCCACTGCCTCCCCCAGGGGGCTCCACAAAGGCTACCCTGCGCCCCAGGAGGAGTGCAGGGAGGGGACCTCTGTGGCCTGCTGGCCCCAGAGACCGGGGTCCAGGGCAGGAGGGACCAGGGAGACGACCCGGGCTGCCCGGCGGGATCCTGGGAAAGCTCCTGAGGAGGGCGCCCAGCTCTGCCCCGCCTGGCGACCAGAGGAGGGAGACTCGTCCACGGCAGGAGGACGGGACGGACAAGCAGCTGTCGGGGCCTGTTCCCCGAAGCTGAGCGGGCCTGCGAGTGGGCAGGCGGGGCTCCAGGCCGGGTCCTGCCCTCAGGGGTTTGATGAAGAGCTGTGTCAACTCCCACTTCAATCCCACCGGCCCGGCCTGGATTTCTGTTTTAAGACGGGGGCACCAGTTCAGTGGGGAGTCGATGCGATGCACCCAAACATGGCTCTGAGCCGCAGTCACCCTCCCGGCCCGGCCTCTGTGCCCGCATCACCGGCTGCCGCTTCCCGCTCAGTGGGGCCCAGGTCCGTCCAGGGAGGCATTGTTACGGCGAGGCTGTGCCGGCCACCTCGCCCGTCCTGCCCCGGGGGGGGGGGGGGGAGACACCTTCCAGACATGGGGCCGGAGCTGTAGGGCCCTGGGCTGAAGGGAGGAGGCAGTGAGAGCCCCAAGTCCCAGCTGGGGGCAGAGAAACGGAGAGGAAGCGAGGACAGAGGCCGAGCCGACAGGACGGGGCGGGCAGGGACTTGGGGAGCCTGGATGGCTCTGGGGACGGTGCTGCCCACAGCCGGGACCAGGGCCCAGTCCTGACCGCCAGCCAGGTTGCCTCCCGCCCACCTCACCCCGGGCCTCCCCTCCAGCCCCTTCCTGGTCTCGGGGAGCCGCCCTGCCGGCCCTGTGGCCACGCCCAGGAGAAAGGCCGGCGCCCCACCCCCGGCGGTCCCTTCGTGGGTCTGAGTGTCCCCCCGCAGCCCGCACTCCCACGGCACCGGGTGCAGAGGGGGTTGCCGGCGGCCGAGAACAAGATAAGGAATGTGGGGCCCAATCGCTGGGACCTTTCTTTTTTCTCGGAAAAACCGGCTTAAGAACTCTCCTCGCCCGTCATAAATCACCACTGCCCGGAGCGAGCGGGCGGCCGGCAGCGAGGGCTCATCCGTCTTGGTTCCGGGGGCTCTGACAGCCTGGCCGCCCCGCAATTTACAAACCGCAGCCCCTCCCTCTGCTGACTCCCTGTGGCACCGAACGTTTCTTTTTTCTAATTTAATAAATCTTTATTGTCCAGATTATTACAATTGTTCCTCTTTCTCCCCCCCCCCAATAGTTTCCCTCCACCCGGTTTTCACCCCACCCTCTGCCCTTACCTCCCCCCGACACTGTCCTCATCCAAAGATGTCCAGTCTCTTCCCGCACCCCCCCCCACAGCCCTTTCCCCGAGAATTCAGTCAATTTCCTTTCTATGCCCCTGATTCTATTATATTCACCAGTTTATTCTGTTCATCAGATTTTTAATTCACTTGATTTTTAGATTCACTTGTTGATAGACGTGTATTTGTTGTTCATAATTTTTATCTTTACCTTTTTCTTCTTCCTCCTCTTCTTAAAGAATACCCTTCAGCATTTCATATAATACTGGTTTGGTGGTGATGAACTCCTTTAGCTTTTTTTTGGCTGTGAAGCTCTTTATCTGACCTTCAATTCTGAACAATAGCTTTGCTGGGTAGAGTAATCTTGGTTGTAGGTTCTTGCTGTTCATCACTTTGAATATTTCTTGCCAATTGCATCTGGCCTGCATCGTTTCTGTTGAGAAATCCGCTGACAATCGTATGGGGGCTCCCTTGTAGGTAACTGTTTTTCTCTTGCTGCTTTTAATATTCTCTCTTTGTCTTTTGCTCTTGGCATTTTAATAACATTTCTTCTGTTGGAATCCCCTTCTCCCCGCCAGCTGACAGGGCACCTTCTTGCATTTCCAGGAAGCTCAGAATCACCTCCTCCCTGGTCTCCCCCTCCCCCCACAAGGATGCGTTTGTTCGTGAGAGAACTTGACCTGTGCTGTCACCAGGTCATAGCAAGGCTCCCTCAGGGTGGTGTTCATTTCCGCAGGATTGCAGCATTTGCTAAGGGGCTTCCTGCCCCTCTGCCCAGGGGCCCGCAGCCTGCAACCCACCATCTGTTGTTGTTTTGTGTATATATATATAATTGATTTTTGCAGAGAGGAAGGGAGAGGGATAGAAAGTGAGAAACATTGGTGAGAGAGAAACATCGATTAGCTGCCTCCTGCACACCCCCCACTGGGGATGTGCCCACAACCAAGGCACATGCTCTTGACTGGAATCGAACCCGGGATCCTTCAGTCCGCAGGCCGACGCTCTATCCACGGAGCCACACTGGTTTCGGCCCACCATCTGTTTCTATAAAGAAAGCTTTCCTGGCGCTGTTATGCCCTTCACGGATAGATGCCTCCAAGCCTAAACGACTTATCATCGCAACCTTGACAGGAAAGGCTCAATGACCCTGACCTTGACCTGAACCTAAACTACTGCCATCAGCGACGGCTCTTTCCATCTGAGGTTCAGATATGGCCCCCCCACCCCAGACAGCAGGTCCTGGCAGCAGGCGGCTGCAACTGGGCTCAGCCTCCCAGCACCCCTCCTCCCAGCACCCCTCCTCCCAGCACCCCTCCTCCCAGCACCCTCCTCCGGCCGGTGCGTCTGACCTCGAAGGCCGAGCTCACACAGAAAGGCAGCCGGGACGGGACCCCTGGGGGCAGGTGTCATGCCAGCGGGGGCCACCACGCCCGCACCGCAGGTCCAGCCCCGCAAAGCCCGCCTCCTCTGCCTCCTCCTGTCCGTCTGCTGGACCTCGGCTCGCCGAGCCTGGCTGGGCCGGGTCGGCCTTTTGGGTGTCCCCGTTCGTCAGGAAAAGGCACCGTCGGCCCTGAGCGTCACAGGCTCACCGGAACCTCCCGCGCTTGGGACTCTCTCGCCGACACTGGAGGAGCCACAGGAACATCGGTCCCCGTTGTGGCCGCCCACGCTGCCCAGCACCAGGACCAAACGCTACAGGAAGCCTGCCTGCCACCTGCCCATCACCCACCAGGACCGCCCCACGCGGCCTCCACTCTGTGTGTGTGGGGGGGTCCCCTCAGAGCGGCCTCACCTCCCAGCGCTGCCCTCAGGGACAGACACGGAGCGGCAGCCGTCCCACAGAACGAATGCCTCCAACAGCCCTCGACCGCCTTCCTGTCTGTGGCAGAGTGTCTGCAGGGGCTCCCTTTCTGCCTGGGGCCGGCCCTACTGTGTGCTCTGCACAGGGGGCCACCGAGGGAGGAGAGGCGCACCCTCCGACGTAAGGGAACCCACCTCTGTGTGGCTGTCAGACACAGAGGCAGACATTGGTGTATTACTAGTCATCCTTCACTCGTACGTTCGTTCATTCACTGAGTACCTACTGTGTGCCGACACCAGGGAGACGCAAAGGCAGGCATGGGCCCGGCCTATGGTGCTCACCGTCCGCAGGGGAGTCTGGGAGAGAGCCCAGGGCTGCCGCGGGAGGAGGGGTCTGGCCCGGCTGGCAGGGGCAGGAGCAGAGGGAACACATGGAGCCAGTGGGAACAGCAGGTGCAGACACCCCAGGAAGGCAGGAAGCGGGGAGGGCGAGGCTGTGCTCTGGCTCCTGCGGGGGCGGCGGGAGGCTGCGGGAGGCTGCGGGCGGGCGTGCGAGGCTGTCTTTACCCCAAGAGCAGCGCGGAGCCTCTGCGTGTCTGGGTTTTGCTGTTGTGTTTTTGGTTTTTTTTGTTTTGTTTTGGGGGGGGGTGTGATCAGCTTCATAGTGTGAAGTGTGGGAGCTATTTTGGGGGTGAAAGTGACAAGACAAGCTGGTGAGAGGTGGGAGGGATCCCAGGCTGCAGGCTATGAGGAAGGGGGGCCCTGCCCAAACTGGGGAGGGGACTGGGCAGGAGGGAAGGGGGCCAGCTTTGATCTGAATTAAAGGGCCCACATCTCTCCCCCTCTGGGGCTCCTGAGTGGGGAGTTCTGCAGGGATGGCAGTATCTTGGGGGCTCCTTTGGGGCACAGCAGCCTCAGGGGCCTTGGCCAGGCCAGAGGGCAGGAACACTCCATCCTGACCCCTCCTGACACCCCGCCCAAGGGACAAGGTGCAGGGGACACAGCTGGCAGGGGGGACAGTCCTCAGCGAAGCTGCCTTTGGGGGGGGGTGTCAGGACAAGCACAGGCATTTTGCCTGGATCTGTTTGCTGGAATTTTCTTAAATGCCTAGCGCTAGGGCCTTTATGAAGTCAGCATGCATATTCATGCAAATAATATGCAAATCACACCGCCCCCAGATCAGCTGGAGGGAAATGTGCCTGCCTCTTCTTTCCTCTCCCAGGGGCGGGGGGGCGGGGCCCCCACTTCACGGGCAGGAGAGACCTGGCATGGGCTGCACACGGTCAGATGGGGAAACCGAGGCGGGGGGCGTGTCCAGGCAGAGCTGGGTGGGAAGCCCGGCCTGAGCCTCTGCTCCCTCCTCCCTCCTCCCTCCTTCCTCCTTCCTTCCTCCTGGCTGGCAGGGCACCGAGCACGGGGGTGCCTTCCATCACACTTCAATGCCTCCGCTAAGAAACAGTAATATTTTCCCTTCCATTTACTCTCAAGGGACACCGCCAGCAACAGTCCCCGAGACAGCCAGCTCCGCAAATAAGGCCCCGTAGCCTGGCAGAGGAGCCGGGGCCCTGCGGACAGCCTGGCACCAGGGTCTCATCAGCCCCCGCCCGGTCACTGCCGGCTGCGACCCGCACGCCCCTCACCCATGCGGCCTAGACTGGAGGTCGTCAGGGGACCCGAGACTTCCTGGGAGGCAAGAGGCAGGTTCATGAAACAGTGAGGTTAACAGGAAGGTGTGATCCCGGCCCCTGCAGGTGAGGGGGAGCAGGCAGGTGGAGGGAGGGAGGGGAATTGGGGGCAGGGAGCTGAGAGATCCCTGCAGCTCAGCCCTGGCCTGGAAGCAGGACACTCTTGGCAGAACCAACAAGGACACACACTCACACACACACACACTCGCACCCACACACACACACACACACTCTCACACACACACACACACACACACACTCACACACACACACTCACACACACACTCACACACACACACTCGCACCCACACACACACACACACTCACACACACACACTCACACACACACACACCTCACACACACACTCACACACACACTCACACACACACACTCGCACCCACACACACACACACACTCACACACACACACTCACACACACACACACCTCACACACACACACACACACCTCACACACACACTCACACACACACACACTCGCGCACACACACACACACACTCACACACCACACACACTCACACACTCACACACACATACACACTCACACACACACACACACACACACACACTCACACACACTCACACACACTCACACACACACTCACACACACTCACACACACACACACACTCACACACACACACTCACACACACACTCACACACACTCACACACACACACACACACTCACACACACACACTCACACACACACACACCTCACACACACACTCACACACACATTCACACACACACACTCGCACCCACACACACACACACACTCACACACACACACTCACACACACACACACACTCGCGCACACACACACACACTCACACACCACACACACTCACACACTCACACTCACACACTCACACACACTCACACACACACTCACACACACTCACACACACACACACACACACATACACACTCACACACACACACACACACACACTCACACACACACACACACACACACACACTCACACCTATGTCCACCTGTGTCCCAACAAGGGGAGTGCCGCCCCCCAGATGAGGATGGCCATTGGCCTGAACAGTGAGCCCGGCCCCTGAGAAGGCGGGGCCAAGGAGGGGAAACTGAGGCCGGGGAAGGAAGCCAATCCCTGCGGCCCCCAAAGGAGCTGGTCAGAGCAAGTTCTCTGAGCTCACTTCTAAAAGCGTTTGTATTGATTCCAGAGAGGAGGGGAGAGGGAGAGAATCACCAATGAGGAGAGTCATGGACCGGCTGCCTCCTGCTCGAGCTGAGAGATCCCTGCCCCACTGGGGATCAAGCCCACAACCCGGGCCTGTGCCCCGACCGGGAATCGAACCCTGACCTCCTGTTCACAGGTGGATGCTCAGCCTCAGCCCTGCCGGCCGAGGTGACGTTTGTGCGTTATCTCTTCACATGGCCACTCTGCGCAGGGGTACGCTCCTGGACGTTGCCCACTTAGCAACAGGAAGGAGATGGCTCAAAATGGGGGTCGGGCTGATGTGCCGCCTAGGGGTGCAGACCCCCCACTCCGACCAGAGAGGTTCCATCGGGTTCCGGTCCAGCTGCCGCCCTCCTGGGCGAATGGGATGGCAGGCCCTCCTCCCCACGACCCCCGAGGCTGTGCTGTGGGGGGAGCCCTGGCCCGGGGCGCACACAACCACAGGTTTGTTCGTGGGGCTGCTGGTCACCCCCACACACACACACAGCTTCCCTCCCTCCCCTCAGCCCAGCTCCAAACACGTCTCCACGGGCCGGGGAGTCCTGACTCATGGGGGGAATAGGGCACCAGAGCACGAACAAAACAGCCGATCCAGGATGAGTCGTGTGATCACAACAGGGGCCTCAGCGCCCAGAATAGAGCCTCTCACGCACAAGCAGCCAGGATGCTGAGTCACCCAGCAGGTGGCCCGGGCCTCAGGGAGCGGGACCCTCGCCCCCGATTTCTGGATGAGGCGGCAGGAAGCACGGAGGTGCCGGCTGGCGGCGGGGATCTCGGAGGGAGGGACGGCGGGCCGCTGTGAGCTCGTTCCGTCCGTCCCACAGCGACCTCGGAGCAGGCGCATGAGGCCACGCGGAGGGCGAAGGAGCCAGAGGCATTTCTCCCTCGTGCCCATTGGACAGGTGGGAAATGGAGGCTCAGACAGGCTAGGAAAGGGCAGGGCTGCCCGGCTCTGAGCTCTGTGCTCAGAACCGACCTGGCTTCCTGGGGAGTGAGGCTGGGGCTGAGCACCTACTGTGTGTGGGTACATGCGGATAGCGTGTGGCAGACCGAGCCCCCATTGCATGTGATTGTAAGAACCGGGGGACCTTCAGACCATCCGACCACAGCGTGCCACGGGGTTCCTGTTCTGCCACGTCCAGGCTGCTGCTGTCTGTCGGGGCCGATGTAGAGCCTTTATGGCACCGAGTCCTAGTCCCACCCGGACCCTGGCCGCCGGGACCTCCGTGGCCAACAGGGTGCGGGCAGTGCCAGCCTGAGCCCGAGTCTCAGCGCCTGCAGGCTCCTGCTGCCCGCCTTCTGCAGACCCCGCCGCCGCCCGCTGCCCCCGGGGGAGGCAGCCACTCAGCGTGTTCCGGCCGAGGCCCAGGCCGGCGGGAGGCCCAGCCGAGACCAGCGCAGCCACCACCCCGGCCGGACGTCCCAGGGGGCGGCCTCGACCACCTCTGTCCACGGCGCCTGCGACAGGGGAAACTGTCCGTTAAACGGGAGACAAGGGGGGCGGTCAGATCCCCCAGGCCCCGTCTGTCCTGTCCACTCGAGGGGCCGAAGCTGACTCAGCCGGGTCCAGGTCTCCTGGCGCACAGCCTCGTCACTCCCACCCCCAGCTGGAGCCGCCTCTCCGGCCGGGGAGCCAGGAGAGATGAGCTGCCGACGCCTCTCCGAACGCTCTGACTCATGTCTCCTCCTTCCTGGTGACTGAGTTCAGATCATTTGCGAGACTCTCAACCAGTTCATCACGACTCTCGCGCCGCCGAGCCGTCTGGAGCCGCTCCACGGAAGCGAACAAACCCAGAGCCCCCGAGTGGCCGCCGCCGCTGCAGCGCAGGCCGTGGGCCCGGGGCCAGGACCAGGCGCCTCAGTTTGCCCATCTCTGGAATGGGCACACCAGGGTCTGATGAGACGGGAGGCGTGGCTCGCCTCCTGGGTGGGGTATCTGATCCAGATCCATCGACGGGGGTCTTGTCTCCAGCCCAGCCCTCTCTTCTGGGGTCCTGACGAGACATCCGGCTCCCAGGGGTGTCTCACGGGCACCTGACCCTCAGCTTGTCCAAAACCAACTGGGCCCCGGCCTTGGCTGGGCCTCCAGGCCCGTGGGGTGGGAGAGACTCCAGCGCACAGCCAGGCCACCCGGGCACGGGCTCCGCCATCAGACCGACTGGGTGCAAATCGGGGCTCCCTGACCTTCCAGCTGTGTGACCTCGGGCATCTTAATAAACCTCTCTGTGCCTTGGTTTCTGAATTAGCCATTAGGATGAAATGAGCTAATTCGCAGAAGGCACTGCAGCTGCCCAGGGAGAGCTGGCATGAGCTCTACCCTGCCCAATGGGCGACTGACCTAGAGCTCCTGGAGGGGCTGGGGTGGCTGTCCAGGGCCCCCAGGTAGCTGTGGAGAGGGGGGCCTCTTCTCTCTCTCTGTGTAGCCCCAGGGTCCGAGCTCACCACCTTGATCAGAGTGAGGAGCACTCAGTGCAGCAATGACAGAGGCTGAGCGAGGCCGGGGTACACGGCGCTGAGAAGCACAGCTCCTCCTGCACCCACCAGGCCCTGCACTCTCCTGGCCGTGGTCGCCGGGCACTGCACGGCTCCCGCAGGCCCTGGCTGCCCTCGGCCACGCGGTCACCAAGCTCTTCCTGTTCCCGGTGCTGAGAGCCTGTTGGCTTGTTCCCTGCACCCTCTTGCCCTGCCTGGGGGTCCCTGGCTCCACACTTTCCCCGGGTGGGGGGCAGGCTGAGACCCCTGCAGCCAGGAGGGGCAGGGACAGAGCCTGGCACCCCGAGCCACCCGTGGATCGTGGGGGGACCGCTTCCGCCCCACGCGAGGCCTGGCGTGCCTCCCTGACGGGGTACCAAGCTGTGTACTGTGATGTGAGCTGAAAAGTCAGCACGCCTTCATTTATTCGGCTTGTCAGCTTCCATCTGCCGCCCACGACTCCGGGCGAGTGTCAGGGATTTTGGAAGCGAGAGCGGAGCCTTCTCCTCGCCCCGGGGCTGGCTCCTGGAGGGAGCCCAAAATGCGGCTCTCCTCCGCAGAGCGGGTGCTGGCAGGAAAGGAGGAGGGCCAGGCGGGGCAGGGGACGGGCTCTGGCTTATTGGTAGCAGCGGGAGAGCCGCCTGGGGCATGAGGGACAGGGGGGTGCTGGCAGGGAGCCCACAGAGCCGCCGTGTCAGGAGCCGAGAGCAGAGAGCTCAGCGAAGGAGCCACCCAGCAGAGGACCCCACCTGACCTGAGGGCGCAGCCTCCCCCGGAAGCAGGTGGTACTGCCCCGGGCTCTGGCACCTTCAGCAAGCCGCTGACCTCGGGAGCCCTTTCTTTATTGTGAAGCGAGGCCACGAGCACCCCCATATTGACGAGGACCCGAGGTCATGGGGCGAACAGACTTCTGGGTCCAGGGCAGGCGGGGACCCTAAACACACAGCTTTGTTGGTGGCAGCTGTTATTCAGTCAAGTTCCTGCAGCTGAGCCGGGGGAGTGGCTACACCCGCACCCCCTAAGGCCGTGGTCAGCAAACCCGCCAGTCCACAAAGCCAAATAGCAACAGGACAACTGAAATTTCTTTGGAGAGCCACGTTTTTTAAACTTAAATGTCTTCTAACGCAACTTCTTCAGAAGAGACTCGCCAGGCCTCTGCGTGTCTCCGCCCACCCCACCTCCACTTCCTCACAGGACACCACCCACCCCTTTCACTGTAAGAGGGTTCACGCTCGCCAGCCCACGGGGCTCCGTGCTTGAGCGTCGACCCATGAACTATGAACCAGGAGGCGATGGTCCGATTCCCAGTCAGGGCACATGCGGGTTGTGAGCTCGAGGTTCCACCGACACGCCCCCGTACCTGTCCATCCCCCCTGGTCCCTCCTCAGATCCACCTCCGGCCCAGACTGCCCCCCTCAGAGTCCCGTCCCTCCCTGGCCTGCCTCCTGGGGCCCGGCCCACCCGCTCCGTGTGTTCCCAGGTCTCAGAGAGGAGCTGGGCTCTGGAGGTGACGGAGCACAGGCCCCGGGCTGCCTCAGGGAGAATGACAGCCCTGGTTATGGGTGCTCCGCTGCATAACGGTGCTCCGTTGTTAGGAGGACAGTCAGAGGACAACCATATTTCTCTGCATCTCCCAGGGCCCCTCCATGCTTCATCAGAGTCTTCCCTCCAGGCAGGCCTATCCCCAAGACCGTCCTCAAAGCGACTCCACTCTATGGCTGGGCGGGCAAGGGCAGCGGACTGTGCCGGGAGGGGGGACAGGCCTCCTGCGTCCTCCCTGGGGCTGTGCCCACCTGGCAGCCCCAGACCAGCTCCTCCTGGCTCCGGGCACCTGACAGCACAGGCCAGGTGTTTGCTCCGGGCCACCTTCTGGGAAGGGCCAGTGCAGGGGGCGGGGCTAGTGCGGGGCGCGGGGCTTTATCTGGCCACGCCTGCCCCGCCTCCCCTCTGTGGGGGCCCTGTGCTGTGCCCTGTGCCTTCCAGAAAGCCGGCGGAGGACCCTTGATGAAGGGGTGCAGAGCCAAGGAAGCCCCTCCCTGCGAGTGCCCTGAGGCTGCCCCCTGACACAGCGCCCCCTGGCTGGGGGGCGGGGGGTGTGCCCCTTCTCCGTTTGTCCTTGCACACACACTGCGGGCGTAGGCCCCCACCTTCCTCCCTTAGCCTGGAGGCTGGCACTTGGCCCCAGGTCACTGCGCCCAGTGACCCGGATGGCGGGTAGGCATCGACAGGAGGCTGCTGCCAGTGCCTCTAGGCCTGGACAAGACCCAGCGTGGCCGCACACCCCGCCCAGCCCCTGGCTGCCTCCAGCTCCCGCCTCCTCCCGGGCCACCCTGCCCACGTGCGCTGTCCGTGGTGCTGGACCAGCGCCTGCCCACCAACGCGCTGTCCATGGTGCTGAACCAGCGTCTGCCCGCTGTGCTGTCCATGGTGCTGGGCCGGCGTCTGCCCGCTGCGCTGTCCATGGTTCTGGGGCCTGCGTCCGCCCACTGGCTGCCAGGGACGGACTCCAGGTGCCCCACACGTGGGGCTCCACGCAGGGGAGGTCCTTGCCACCCTGCCCGGCCTGGCCGCTGCCGCCCCTCGTCCGCCCGCCAGGCCTGGCTCGGTCCCCGTGCCAGGAGAGAGCCGTGTGCCCAGGAAAACGGTGAACGCCATTCAGAGCCAGAAGGGCCGCCTCCGTGCCCAGGAGAGGAATGAGGCCGTCAGGCAGGGCCTGGCCGCGGGCCGTGATGAGCGCGAGCGGGCAGCCCACACGCCGCGGCAGACGGTGCCAGGAGATGATTGCTTACAAAATGTACCAATTACCGCCGAGCCTGCGAGTCGCCCCCGCCGCAGGCAAATAAACACATCAGCTGCCAGCCTGCGCCGGCCCAGCCTTGGCGAGGGCCCAGGGACCAGGGCGCCGAGGGGAGGGCCTGGGAGATCCACCCGGAAGTCAGGAGGCCCAGTCCGGCCCGGGAGCCCTTGGCAGCCGAGGAACGGTCAGCTGGTGCAGGCGGCGCTCAGGCCGGGCACAAGGGAATTCCAGCCGGGCAGCTGCAGGGACCCCTCCCCCCCCCCCACAGGAGGCGGCACATGTGACTGGCTCTCGTGTTCCACACGGAGGAGTGTGCGCATGTGAGTGCACCTGCATGTGTGTGCTGGGTCTATGTGTGTGTCTGTGTGCGTGTTTGTACTTGCATGTGTGTGCCATGCCAATGTGTTTGCCTGTGTGTGTCTGTGCATGTGCATGCACCTGTGTGTGTGTGTGTGTGTGTGTGTGGAGGGGGGTGTGTACAGTGCATTTTCAGAGAGATTGGGGGTGGGTGCTGGTGAAATCAGGAGCCCCCTTGAGGCCAGGGCTGGGTGTGGGAACCCCTTTCACGTCCTGCATGATTCAGGGTCCCGGTTCAGGGTTTGGGTTTCTGGAGAAGGCCGCACACAAATGAATAAAGAGACTTAGAAAAATATTAATTTGGGAAATGGGGGCCAGGCGGTAGTCCAACTCCAGTAGAAGAACTACTCACTCTGGCTTTACCATCCCTTTTATTAAGATTAAAATCGTAAGATACACCTGTATCCCCCAAGCAGGAAACACCAATAAAAGCCAATCAGTGAATCTACTTAGAACTAACAGGTGGGGCTGCTTCAACCACCAACTTCCCAGTAACCAGCTCCGATGACCCCTCAGAGCAATCAAGGTTGGCTAGTCCTCCAAACTCCCTGACCACAGCTCTCTACCATCAAAACAATAATCGGCTTCTGGCAGCTGGGCCTTCACCTGATCATACCTGGAGGAAAGTGATCCATCCTTCCCCGGATCACAGGAGAGCCAGGGGCAGGGCTGTCTGGAGGCTCCAGGGACGGAGCCAGGGGCAGGGAAAGGAGAGTGGCTCGGCTCCGTCTAAGGAGAGACCCGGTCCGGGGTCATCGATCTGTACAGACGAGGCTGGTCTGTGAGGCAGTGAGCCTCCTGGCCCTGGAGGCCGGTGAGCAGATCACTGTCTCCTCTCGGGGGGCCAGTCATTGGCCACTGGCTCCTCCCTGGTGAGAGGGGACCAGAGCCACGGAGGCAGCTGGGAAGGGGGGAACAGGGTCCCAGACACACACTCACACCTGTCCCCCCCCCATCCCACCCTGTCACCCCTCCCCCGCCCCCCGCCAGGCCCAGCTGCAGCCGGGATGCCTCCTCATGCTCAGACACTGGGACGCGACCCTATTGCAGACTCCTGTGCGGGCCCTTCTCACCGGAAGGACCGCGTGCCCCCCCCCCCGACCCCGTGGCCCCAGCACAGGCCGGGAAGCAGGAGGCGCCAAGGCCCTCATTCAAGGGGCATCTTAGAGCTCATAGCGCAGGGGGCGGAGCCAGCCAGAAGGCGGCAAGGCCACGCTCATGGGGCACCACCACTTACAAGCAGCCATCCCCCCCCCCCGCTCCTCCCCCGTCTGACAGGAAGGGAGACGCGGCCAGAAGTAACACAACAAATGCAGCAGTGACGGCGACAAGGCCCAGGCGTTACCATGAGCCAGTGGCACGGGACACCTCTGGGGAGCAGGCAGCCTGGCACAGCCGGGCACAGCCACACGTGGGCCATGGTGCCAGTGCCCAGGGCCCCAGGCCAGGGTGCTCACATCCGGTCCAAGGGCTTTATCTCCCCGCAGCAGCCTGTGGCTCTCGGCCAGCTGGCTCCGGCTGCCCACCCCCCCCCCCCAACACACACACACCCCGGCTGAGGACGGGACTCCCAGCGAGGGGCGGCGGGCTGCGTGGGCACTCATAGGGACGCGTATCCTGTCTGACGGCTCTTGGAGCATCAGCAATAAATGCCAAGGTGAACGATGAATGAGCTGTTCCCAGAAATAACGGAGAGCCGAGTCCCCCAGCATGCAGTCCTGCAGCGTGCGGGATGCAGGGGTGTGGGCAGGGTTGGGGGGTGCAGAGGTATGGGTATAGGGGGTGGGGGAGAGAGGGGTGTGGACAGGAGGTGAGGGGGGGAAAAGGGGTGTGGGCAGGGGGTAGGGGGGTGACCGAGCCCGTCTGAATGGCCGAGTGCGCTTCCATGTGACTGTGGCCTCGGTGACGTTCGGAAAAGGCAGCACTGTAGAGGCAGTGAAAGGTCAGCAAGCCTGGCCGCGACTCCCTTCCTGGGGCTCAGGAGCTGAGCATCGACCTGTGAACCAGGGGGTCACGGTTTGATTCCCAGCTGGAGCATGTGCCCAGGCTGTGGGCTCCATCCCCAGCGTGGGGCATGCAGGAAGCAGCGGGTCAGTGATTCTTTGTCATCATGGATATTTTGTATCTCTCCCTTCCTCTCTGACATCAATTAAAACGTGTATGTTAAAGAAAAGAAAGGT